>JBCJKH010021786.1:0-56535 GCA_039877255.1 Loriculus beryllinus
CATCTCTCCTTTGGCTTAGTAGTCCTGATCCATAGTTTAGCTCTATTCTTAGTTCTATACATCCTCTTTTTAGCTTTGAGCATGTGAGTTCACTTCCATATTATCCTTCCTTCCACTTGCATCCCTCTTGGAAAGCAGGACTTGAGTCCCTCTTTAGCAGTTGCAGAGAAATCCTCAAATCTGTAGCAAGCCAGTGGCATGTCTGCATGTTGTCCTGACAGTAAGCCCTATTTTGGAAACAAAATGTTCATGTATAAAGCTTAGTCTTATAAAGTAAAAGCAAATGCTATATCCTGCAATTGTTCTGTGGACAGAATATGATCAGTAATGATCCAAACTTAAGGTCTGTGCTTTTACAGTTAAGTCTGGCCGTGAAGAACCTTCCCGGGTACAAAGCCTGAAATCTTCAAACTCCACATCAAAAATCGTATTTACTGGCATCTTAAATCCCATCACATGCATTAATGTTAATGTTACTATCATGTTCATTGTATCCAAGGAGCATTACCCCGTTTATGATGTGTAAGTACAAATGATGAATGTAGAACATTTCTAATGCACTTAAGCTACAGAGAGCAAGGCTGAAGTTTTCTTGGTTTTCAGCACAAAATTAAGAGAACGCATGAGTAGGAAGAGTGTAAACCTCATTAGTAAACATACTTGAACGTCTTTTGACAGAGAAGACATTGCGGCACAGTAAGAAACAGCATGACAGTTGTTAAGAAAACAACTTTCACTTATTAAAATAAGAAAAATTAAATACATACATATTGTTCCTGTTGTCTTGCTGATGCTATTTCTGACCTCTGTTCACACTCTTTACAACTTGACTTTTCACTGACTTATGCCATACAATCCCTCTAGTCGACCTTAAGTTCTCTTTCCTTTCTTGTAGCTGTTGAGTTTTGTGATCTAATTGGAGCTATGGTTTAGGTTTTGGTAAACTAATCCAAATGGAAACCAGTAAATCCTACTGCAATGAAAGCTTTCATTGCTCCTTTGTGGCTTTTGTTTGGTTGGGTGGTTTTGTGGGCTTCTTCCCCTATAGGTTATTTTGATTTACTTTCTGCCATTCACCCAGTTTCAAAGTATACAAATTACACCAGGGACATGTAATCAATAACAAAACCTACATGTGGTTTCCATGTTGACATTGTAGAGATTAAACACATATAAGGGGTCCCAGTAACTATCTCTTCACTGCTAAACAAATATCCATCATGCTTAGGGCTAACTTATTCTACCACACATTTTTTTTGGGGAGAACCAATTGGAGCAACCCAAAACAAAGCAGGGAGTGAGTAAACAGTAGAGCTGTGTGGACAATTGTAGGTTCAGTGCCCAAACTCACACTGATCCTCAGTTTTCTGCTCGTATGGATGAACCTTAAATGGCAACTATACCTCGTATATCTCTGCTGTAATTATGAGCCTATCCAAAAAAGGCAGGTAGAGACAAGAACTGACTTTCTTACTTCTGCTCTTAGAAACAACCTGTACAACACGAATGCTGAATTTGACTGGGGAGACCTTCGAAGCCTCAGAGAGGAAGTTAGAGAGGCCCAACAGTTCCTCTTCTTCCTTTTCCAGTTCCAGCATCCTGGTACCTATGTGCTACGGCAGAGTAGCAATCGGCACAAAAAAATGGTCTGTACCAAGGAATCCTGGCTTTTCATTTAGTGTCCCTCTTAGCAAAGAATTTTACAGATTCCATACAAATGTTTGGAAACATGAAAAGTTTAAAAAATAATAGTATCTTTTAGTTTTTGTACATTATACAGTACAGGTGAGTTTACATGTGTGCTACATATATGAGTGCAGAATGTTGCAACTGCTGCTGAGCTTTGATTCAGTGTAACAGGCAAAGTAACATTTAATGTTTAAATCATCATGCATATTTAAATCAGATGCAGTGACATGTGACCAGCTTTCTTATGCTTATTTTGTGAAGTACATTAGGGTCATGCCACTTGGAGGACAGTGTTATGAAGAGGGGCCATTCTTCCCTACAACGCCCAGATATGCTGTACAGGTGGGCATTGCAAAAAACCAAGACCTCCTACTGAAACCTGACTGGACAGCAATTACTGCAGTGATCACAGGACTTCTTGTACTGCTTATTGCCTCTGTGGTATTGACAGTAAGTAGTAGTTACACAAAATCTGAAACATTTGTACGGAATATGAAATTCTTTGCTAAGAGGTACATTGTAAATGCAAAGACAGGACTCCTTGATTAAATTTTGCGCAACAAATCTGCAAGCTATCTGTTCCCTTAGGCATCATCTACAGGGCTGAAAATTAGGATAGACTGTAATTCAACCATAGGTTTTATATACGAGGTAAAATTCATCCCTGTGAATCTATGCAGCATCACCAAAGCCTCAATATCTTTACCTGCTACATAGGCCACTTAGAAACATTCAAGATACAGGTGAATTTCAGTCCTGTTTTCTGCATCATTAGATCAAACCATAATAAAATTCCTCACAACTCTTTGGGAACTCATAATCCACATCTCTTTGAGAAGGAATGAGATCAATAAGATGATAATTATATTTTCTTTAATGCCTGACCAAGCCTGCCTCAAAATAAAAATACATAAATAAGTCCTGGAATGCCATTATAAAGAACTGTCAGTCATGAATAAGTTCTTCCAGTCATCATTCGTGTGACATTCAGTCTTGCACTTCTTATGTCGAAAAAAGTCCCATTGATATCAATATGCCTGAAATCAGATGTTCTGTTTCACAATTAAAAAACAAGCTGGTCCTTCAGACTGTTAAGCCATCCTTTTATGTTTCTAGCATGTTCTGAAATGAACAGGCTTTTTCTGCAGACCACTGAGGTAATGGCAGAAAATGTGATTTGTTCATCCAGCAGACCCAAACAACAGATAACTACACCTCTTTCCCCTTAGTTTCAGCCTTATCTGCTGGGATTAGCAATTGTTCTGATTTAGAACAGATGACTTTAATGATGTACTTAGAAAACAAACTCTCATCAGGGTCCTTGCCTTACAGGCGATGATGCATCTTGCTTGTTAAGTGAATAACATGTGAATCATATTAAAAGAACATGTCAAAATAAGAAAAGGAACTTCCTTGGTTTATTTTGTTTTGCAGCTTCTTTGTCAGGGACTTAGCTGGTCACAGAAAGGCACTACCTGCCCCCCATATCGAAGGCAGCAGCTGAAGTATAATCTGGACAGCTATTCCTCCAATGTACCAACAGTCTTTTCCATTAAAAAATGTCACCCCTTTCTGCAGAACAAAGGTAGCATGGAGGATGACTCTCACAGCACTGATGGAACAGGTCAGATAGCAAAAAGGATAAACAATGGTGTGTCTACGTGGCTATTTGCATATAATGGAGCCAGAATACCATGTTTAGCAATGTACAATGGCTGTTAAATTGTATTACACGTCCAAAGAAGTGGTAATGCTCCATCCTTGGCAGTGTTCAAGGCCAGATTGGACAGAGCCTAAGCAACATGGCAGGGGGGTTGGAACTAGATGATCTTAAGGTCCCTTCCAACCCTAACTCTTCTACAATTCTATGATTCTTTGTTCAAAAAAGCATTAAATGAAAAAAATGCTAATTAATGAATATCCACGTTTCAGCTGGCTTCCTGAAGAGGGGTGATGGTGATATTTGGGAGTCTGAAGAACAGATAGACCTTGAGTCATTTAATACTGATATTTTCTTTGAACTTTTGCTGAGACAATCACTATCTGTCACAACCAAACTGGGCCATTTCAAAGAAGAGGTAAATTGTGTTCTGGGGCTACTTATTTCTATGTAGAAAGAGCCTAAAACTGGTAGCTTTGTTACCATTGTTTCATTAAGCTTTGGCTATTAGGAACATGCTTTGTTTCAACTTTCATCATTTTAGAACATGAAACACAAATATGTAACTATATTCTTATGTTGTTCATATCATGTGACATAGTGCAAAGAGTAGTGACCTTAATTAAGGCAGATCATTTTGGTTTCCTTATGGCTTTGCACTGAACTATACCATTTGTGGTTCAAAGGACAGTAGAGGGAGCTGGAATTACAGCATGCAGTTAACGGATGAATACTATGGCAAAATCATCATACCCTAATCTGAGAAAACTAGCACTAATGTGTTTTGTACTGAAAATTCAGGCAGCAGCATGTGTTCTAATTACACAGAAGTATCTATTTTGAAGAGAGGCTTTACCATCTCTAAATCATCTCTTACTGTCCTAATGCAATCTTTTCTTCTTTTTCCACCAAAGGTAAAAACTATCTATCACAAGCTTACAAGTGAAATATCTTCACTGAAAAACCTTTGGATAAAGACACTGAGTACCTCAGAAGAGATGGAGGTTTATGAGAGCACAGTGACAGAAGCCTACTTAAAAGCAAAACAGCAGGTAGAGCTCAGCAACACGTACGCATGGAATAACAAATTAAATTCTCAGTACTCTCATAATTTTAGGCATAGCCACATAAAACTTCACTTTTGGGATTGTAGACATTTAATGTTTCACAGACTGCAAAACAACACTGCAACGTCTGTGAAACACAGGCTTTTCTGGGCCTTTAAAACATTTAAAGGTGTTGCTGCTCCTACTTTGTGCTAACACAGAGATGAATCTTCTTCTGGGAGCTCTTGTCTCTCTGCTTTGGTAGCAGAGGTTTCAGCGTTGAAAACAGCATAAATTCTTACGCTTGAGTGTGCATTGCAACTTCTTTTTCAACATCAGAACTGAAATTGTTTACGTTGTTACAAAAATTCTAAGTGTGAGACAAAAATTGTGTTGAATTTCTAATCTTCGCCACTTTATTAAAGGGCAGAAAAGTTTTATCAAAATATAAACAAGCAAAAAATAGATACCTGTATCTTATATTCCACCTAGGCAGAAGAAGAGATGCAGCAAAGGAAACGGCTGGCTGCTGAATATGAGGAAAATCTAAACCAACAGATACACTTATTACAGCGTGATCTGAAATGTCAGGAAGAACACTGCATCATGTTCAATTCTGCCTTACAAGAGGTGGTGAGATTAGCAGAGATGCTGACAAATAAGGCGGCTTGTAAAGGAAACCAAACAACACAGTCTCAGCCAGATTATTCAAGGTAATAAACATGATACAAAATTCTACTGCAGCTTTATTTTTGCTAGCTAGAAAGCATTTGTGGCAAGCAAGTGGGTTGGCTTTTGTTGGCAGTACATACATCTGGAAGCCGAAAATGGATTCTTGATCCAAAAGATCACATTATCATTCTCATGTTTGTGTAAAGGAAGCCTAGAAAATCACAGAGATATAAACTGAAGAGATTCCCATCTTATTCTTGGGACAACAACATTTTGGAAGGCCTTTCTTGTGCTACCAACTAATTTGGCTCTGGGATATCACACCAGTTCTAGACAATATGCCACCTGTGTTCTGACAGGTCCTATCACTGGCAGAATCAGAATGGTGTAATTAACATGAAAAGAGAGAAACAGAAAGTGGTCTTTTCCACTGCATTTGCCAAAGCAAATGCTCATCAAGCTCTCTGTCAAAGTGCAGATATTATTTGCACATCCATCAAACTTCTTCCTTTACTGCTCCCTTTAAATTGTTTTACCTTACCTTCAAACGGCAAAATAACCATCTTTATATCTTGAATTTCAGCCTATTAGCCCAGATAGAGGTTGCAAGCAGCAAGATGTCAAGCATAATAACAAAGGAGAGTCACCGCCTCAAAGCATGGGGAGTGCTGGGTGAAGGAATGGGAGCTCACCTTCTTAATAAAGCTAAAACCAGGATACTTACCAAGCAGGAGCTAGTGGGTAACTACAACATCAAGAAATTTGTTTGAAAATGATGTGAATGTGTAAGGAATTGTAGGTGAGCCAGTGTAGCACAGGTGAACAAAATACAGGTAATGAAAAATATCTTGATCTCAAAAGAACTAATGGCAAAGTCAAACAACTGTATTTAGAAAACTAAGTCCTCATCCACTAATGACTTGTGCATTTAGGGGTTGTTACAAAACCAAATTCATCAGCAGAACTCTTCTACATTGTTTCTTAGGAAGAATGTCAGATGTGAATTTATCAAAATCTTTGCCGGGTGCTTGCTAATTATCTCTTGGCAACAGAGAAGGAAATGAACTATTCTGTCAGCAAGTCTCAATAAGTTCAATCAGCATCGGAGTAATCAGATGTGTTTGTCTGCTTTCTAATATTATTGCATGTAAATCTTCTGTAAAATGCAGTAGAAAGATCATTTTCTTTATTCACACATCTGCCACCCTGCTCTTCTATTGTAAACTGTTTTTAGGCTCAAACGGCACTGCTGGAGCACCTGATGTTGTGTGCATGGATCCCATCACTGGACTGTTAAATCCCTACCCACACTGCACCATGCTGCTGACCGGTCAGTGCCCTGGGCCAGTACCTAGTGATTGTTTTCTGCATCCTGAGACTGGAAAGGTACTTCATGTAGCTGGTAACATTGGTTATGATCCCATCACATCCAGGCTGGTCTGTGTTGCTGATTCTGCTTTGGGTAAGTGCCACAAAGCAATAGTAATTACTGAAACTGCCTGTTCGTGGAGTTTTAGTGGGGCACCAGTTATAATAAAACAAAAAAACAAACAGCAAACAGACAAACAGAAAACCGCAATGTGCTATACTTGCATATACTTTTCCCATAAAAAACCTAAAGAAAATCTGCAAAAGCTTCTAATTAGCATGGCATTAGAAGTGCTGTCCAGCTAGTATATAAGACTTACTGTGGATAAGACATATTTGATGATTTGTATAAAAGAAAATGATCAGTATTCATTGCTTCTGACACTTTTTAGCCCCTCTGTTCATTAAACTGTACAAACCATTATAAGCTGAGAAACTTGCAACTTTAAAGGAGTAGTCAAAGAAAAAAATCAAATTAAAAATCCCCATTTAGAAAGTCATTCCATTCTGGACCTAGAGACAGCAGACCTTTACTATCAGCATCCTTTGAAAGTTCCAGTCTCCATTCTGAGCTCTAGAGCTTCCTTGTCATTAGCATTACTTTGCTTAACCGTATTATATTTCTTCTGGTTCTACACACAGGTAAGCGTCAGAAGCCTGAAGTGCCCATATTCCCTTACATTCCTTACCCGGTTAGTCCCAACACTGGCCTACCTGTGAAGACAAAACTTCCAGTCCTGTGTTCTGACAATCTGTTTGCTATGGGAGGACTGATGCTAGATCCAGTGACGGAAATAGAAGTTCCAGTGCTTGGGGTTACGATTCATCCTCACACTGGGAAAAAGCTGGCTGTTGGTGGGACGTACCTTAACCCCCTTACTGGCATGTTGACACCTCTGGAGATTGGGGGTCCTATGGCTGAGCCAAACGGAGGCAAGATTGTTTCAATACTCGGAGTCAGTTTGGATAATAACACTGGTAGGTGAATGCTCTTCACAAGTCAGTGAGTGAGGTATGCACTGTTCATAAGACCTAATTATTGTTGTGCCTTTTTCTGAATGGGAAGAACCACACCATAGTGACAAGTTGCCAGGTGATATTCTGATTCTCATTTCCTGTTCCTTGACTGCAGGAGAAGTTATACCTCTAGGTGGGCTGGTGGGTCCTTCTGGAAATATAATGCTGCTTGGAGATGCCTTCACCGAACCTTTGAGTGGGAAAATCACCCGGGTACATGGAGCTCACCTGCGGCAAGACAAGGTGCTGCCCCACAGTGGAAGTTACCAAGCAGTACTGGAAGCTGACTGGCTGGTATCACAAACCCATGTGGTGAATGCTATAGAACAGTTTAAGGCATCACTTTTGGAAGATACCTGTCTGGCAGCAGAAAGATTAGCAGCACTAAAGGCTTCAGTAGAATATATGAAGAAGTCTTTCACTACTAAGTTTTATCATGCAATACATTGCTTGCAAAGCCTGGAGAAAAAACAGCAAATAGCTTCAAATCTCAAGAGTAACGGTGGTAAACTGGGTAGGTATAAAACAACCAGCCTGTTCTAAGGAGCAAACAGGTGTCATTACACTGAAGGCTACAGCAATGTACCCATTTACATCACAGGATTTGTCTAAGATATCAGCACTGTAAGCCTTTGAAAGCAGTTCTTTTTATCACAAGACTATTTAGTGGTTTATGTTTCTCATCTTTTTTTTAACGAACTAGGTATGATCAAATATCCTAGCACAGAGATGTGGATCCCTGCAGTGTTTGGAATGAAAATCCCAGATCCTGGTGGGTCTGGTTTGATGGTGCCAATTCTGGGAATAGATTGTGACTGGAATACTACGCAGCCTTTTCCACTTGCAGGAACCATGGAAGATAGAAATGGAAAAGGTAGAGTATGAAATCGATTTGAATGATGTAAGCAATATAGAGACAAGGACACATTGTTTTCAGGATGAGGAAAACACCCTACCAAAATAGATCAGTTTTTACCTCAATACTGAATGGAAATTACCAGTTTTCATGGTGTGTATATTCAGAACAAGTGACACCAGAGTAACAGTGAAAGAGAGCTAGGACTAAAACTAAATTGCACTGTGGCTTTCAGACCTTCAAAAATCTACTGTACTCTTTAGGAGAACTATTCTGATATTATTCTCAGTGACGGGGCCACAAATTGATGCTATCTGAAGATGAAGGTCTTCAGTGCAGTGGTCCAACACCTGGTACATAGCATTTTCAGCTCAGGAAAATTCAGATTGTTTTTCATTGGGTGATTTGAAATCATTCTCAGTTCCTTTTGAATTCATTATCTAATTCGAAGTATTATACTTAGTCTTACTTTATTCACAGGCCTTGTCCCTATCGCTATTGGTGCCAGAACCATAAGTCCAGTTACAGGTGAAACTGGGCCTGTTATAGGTGCCCAAACCAACCCCTGGACACACAATGTAACTCCTACTGTTCAGTCTCTTGGAGCTTTACCAAGAAGAGCTACAGATCCAGATCTGGTAATTATAGCTCTAGCAAACTATCTTTATTTACAGGTTTGAGATCTGTGGGAAATTCCTTGCTGATGCTTTTCCACTACAAAGAGGAAATGTTAGTTCTTTCTATGCCCCATAAGTAGTATTTTCTTATAGTGCAAGATGAACGGAAATAAATATAGGGCAAGAAAAAGTTGATAATGAAAAGAAGAGAAGTAAAAGGGCATACATGTATCTTTTTCTGCTGATCCTTGTACTCTCTAGTTCATACCCTTGCCCTACCCCAAAATAACACACAGAGACTTAGCACTGCAAAGTCTCTGGGGCAAAAAAGTTGTATATGTGCTGCCAAAAGCGTTGAATGCAGATTACATCACTAGCTTTAATGAAGTTTATAACCTATCAGCTTCCTGCAAATCTGAACTATGTCTGTCTCTGCTTTACAGCTGGACTTTCTAGAAAAGGAAATAAATTCAAGGCATATATACTGGCATTGGAGAAGAAAAAAGGAAGAAAGGCTTCTTAAAAGGCTGAACTCACTGTTTTTTCATGTCCCTGATGCTGCAAAAGAGAGAAAAGCACAGAAGGTATGGTGCATTTATTTTGCAGATGGCTTCAGGAAAGTTCTTTAAAACTTTGTTAAGGCAGTCTTGTTCCCACATATCAAATCAAATATCACTGATGCTGTACCCAGGGTGGTGGTGCTCTGAATCCCAGTCACTCTGTCCTCCAGTACAATGCAAACCAAAAATGTAAATGGAGATGTTGCTACTTCAGTGCAACCATTCCCAGCTACACAAAGACGACACAATTCATAGTAGTTTATATCAGAAACAAGGGAATATGAAGTCAGTTTCTACACAATCAGGAGAATGAAAAGGCTAGGAAAAAGCAATAGCCAAATTCAACAACCCTTTGCTCTCATCTGTCAGAGGAAAGAGTATCACATCAGGTCATTATCTCACAAGTTTGCAGCATTATCTAAAATTCTCACTCCTCTTCCATTTCTTGCAGGTAAAATACAAGGAAAAAGTGAAAGGCATTGAGGAAATATGCCATTTTCTCAAAGAGTCATCTCTGCAGGAATTTGAGAGACGAACTTCAAAATATTTTAGTAGCCAGCTGGCTACTGAACTATCCTTGCTATTCAAAGGTACAAAAGGGTAGCTGCAACCAGCGGAGAGGCAGACAGGGTTGTACATAGTTTTCTGTGATGTTTGCACCTTCTAACAGGCTAGCTTAAGCCTTACAAACTACTTATGTCCTCCTGAAGCAAGACAACACAGAAGCAGTATCTGAAAATTGTGATTTTTTTAAAAGATAAAGAATGTAGGTGCATTGAGAAGGCATATTAGGATTTTCTCTGAATTTCCAGATTATCAGATGGGTGCTGCTGCTAATATTTGCTGTTTGTAGCTGACAGAGACGAAAAAGAACAGGAAATACAGGTTCTGCTGGAGATCAAAAAGGCACTGGAAAAGCTGATGGAGTCTGCTGAAAAGATGCAACTAGAAGAAGAACGAATATACATGCAGCTGATAGAGAGAGAAAAGCAAAGGAGCCACATCTCAAGTACTAAGGCAGTAACAAACCTGAAGCTCAGAAAGGTGAGGTCACTGCTGGGTTGGGCTGAAGATCCCCAGTCTCAATCCACAGAACACTCTTCTCTACCTTTGAGAGGCACTGTTAGGAGCCGAACAGTCACTGATAGAGAATAAATGCAACCTACCATATAAAATCACAAATAAAATCTTTAAGAGCTATCCAGACTAGTGCTCTAGAGTTGTTACATATACACCAGCTTTGTAGCCAGAGATTTGCCATATTGTAAGACAGAAAATGAAAGCCAGAATTTGCAATTCACTTAAAGCAGGCTTATATTTTGTGTCATTTCTTCCAGGCCATACTTGCTCTAGCCTCTGAATCTCAGCAACATATACTGAAACAACAAGCTAATGTGGAGATTGCATACGCCAAACTGGAATACTTGAGGGACTTGTCAAATATCCAAATGCAGCAGATGAAGGTACCGATTTCACCTTGAGGAAAATAAAAACCAATCATGTTACTTACTTTCTAACAAAAGCATGAGCAGTTGCCATGTTCTGTGAATATCAATCCAAGAACGCTGCTGCAAGAAATCAGAGCCCTATAAAATAACAAAAAACTAAAATGAGAATTCCAAAATGTGATTCATAAAGTAAATATCGAAGAATTTGACACCTGGACATTCAATGAAATTTCACTCAAAAGGCAGTTTTTCAACAGCATAGTTAGTTAGGAAAAAAGTTAGAATAGAATAACATAGCACAATTCACTTGGAAGGGATCTACAGCGATCATCTAGTCCAACTGCCAAGTTGTCGGTTTCACTGTTTGCTGAGAGATTTTAAACAGCTGGACACCTGAGGTTCTGTACTTCCTAGGGAAGAAACACAGCTTGAAGGACATGGAAACATCTGGGAGTTGGGAGCTATGGGACCATAACCATTGCAAAAGGCTTTTAACCTGCTAAGGCAAAGTGCGGTAACATCTTCTTGAGTCACTGCACAATTCGCATAGGCCTGGCTATGAACTGAAAATATAAGGTTTTCATAAGAATAGAAAGAATACCAGGATGCTTTTTTCAATTATACTTTTGACAGGCATGAAATGGGGTTTGTCTGCTTTATGCTGTTTCAGGTGCTTTTCTCTGGATCACAACAGTGTTTTGAAAACTATCAGACAACCAGATTTTACGGCATTTGTGGGATCTCACACAGTACATATGAGGTCATCCAACAAAACCTGATCCCACTACTCAAGTCTACAGTTCAGATGCTGGAGGAAAACAGCAAAAGCAGTGTATCACCTGAGACATCAGGTAGGCTGCTTTAATCTTTGGAAATGAAAAAAAAACCCACATTGTTTTTATGCACCTGAACTACCTCTATCTTTTTAGGTCTGCAGCTGAGGAAAATCTAACCTCAGTTTGACAAGAGAATATGCAGTACAAATCTAACAATAAATAGCAAAGCTTTTACTTCCCCTGCTGAGAATATTAAAATTGGAAATTACATTGTACAAGTCTGCCTGCCATATATGAGCAAATAGAAATGAAGAATACAAGCTGTTCAACTGCTTTTCCTTCTAGCCCAAGAGCACTGCTACTTTAACTATTGAATACTGTACACTTAAGGGAAAAAAAAAATCCTAAGTGTGTAATAGGGTTTGACTGTATCCAAATAATGATTCAGCAGTAAATATATTCTGTTGTGTTTCCTCTACAGGCTACTCATCAATCACTTTAAAAGCATCTGGTGCTCATTCAGAGGCATTAAGGGCTGAAACAAGTCAGGAAACTGCTTCAGTTTCCATAGCCCCATCTGTTCTGCCCACTTCACTTTCAGAAAGGACCAGCCACGTACAACAACAAATCCAGATGAGGTGAGAAATCCTTGTTTAATTGCTTCTGCACTTTCAGTTACAAAATATATATATATTCCTTGCAAGTTTGAAAGCTTTCATCCCTAGCTGGTTTATATTTGGATTTTGTGTGGCTCAAGAGAAGATACCTGTTACAGTCTACTGCTTGCTCTCCAGGCAATGTACATATGAATCTTAGAGGTGCCTCATAGTAATGACTATCTAAAATTAGTGATGTCTCCTCAGTCTTGTCTCATGCATATCTGCTTGTAGGTTTTTCTTTGAGAAGCATGCTTGTGAACTGGCACATATGGAAGTGTCCTTATTGACAGAAGAAATAAATACTATCTTTGCCTTTTATGAATTATCCAAGGCTGAGGAAAAGGAATACCATAAAGGAAGTTGGGTAAGGCTGGCATTGAGTTAGAGTTCTCAGCTGATACACAGGAAAAGAAAGTTTTCCATTATCTTTTTGAATTCCATTCAATTTTCCCACATGACTTTCAAAAAGGAAATTGATGCAAAAGGGGATTTATTAAAGAAGAAAGAAATCTTCTGTTATGACTGCTGCAAAGCAAAACAGAAACTAAACTAGATTTTTTTCCTCAATGGGAAGGCAAAAGAAACAGTGGCCTTATTTTCAGTAACACTTCGGTACTTAATTCCACAGTAAATCAGGCTACTTATGTTACTTAAACAAACACTGATGTCTCTTTTTTTGGCTACGATTTTTAGCTCTCAGATTTAATATGACTCAATTCTCATTCCTTTGCTGCTCCTGATCATGAAGATGTTTCGGGTGGTATGTCTATAATTTCAGGGGATGGAGACCAGTAAAGGAACAGAAGCAATCAGCACAAAGGAATCGCTTCTGAAAGAACTGTCGGAACACCACCACCACACTGAACAAATCCTCCATCAGAAACAACTGGAAGAAATCCAGCATTCAGGTCTCAGCCAAAACTTAATATTGCCCAAACAGACCCTACATTTCCTGGAAGAAATTCCACATCAGTTCTCATTTTGTCTTCCTGGTTTACAAATCCCAGATTCTAACTTCACTGAGCAGCAAGTGAGTTTAAAGCATTTGCTTATTTTTCTTTATGGTAGTCCTGCCATTTTCACCTCACTGCTTTGCAAGAATGGATGTAATCTTCACTGGCTGATATAAACACATATAGTAAGTTTAGGAATTACATGACTGGCTGTACTATCAGAGCAGCTACAAGCATAACTTAAATGCTCCAGATCTCTCTATACTGGACTAAATATATTTTACTGTCTCAGTACAGGTGGCAAAGCACTTTCTTTATCAGAGAAAAACAACTCTAAGTTTTAAACTATTGTTACACAAGAAAATATATTACCAGTATGAAGGGGTTTTTTTTACCTAACATGTTTATTTCTTTTGCTCACATGTTTAAAAGTATATTTTCTTTTTATTTCATAATCTGTCTTTTGGATTTTGGTACTTTAATGGGCCTCATTCTATCCTCCAGTATCTTAGGATTTTATTACATAGGATGACTCTACAACTATACTATGCTGTTTTTCCTCTAGTGTGTCCTGGGTTTTGCTAGGAGAGTAACCCTATGAGAAAACCAAAGAGGCATTGAAAAGCTTTGAAGAAAAAGTAGAAAAGCTCCCTCTTCTAATAACACTTTTCATTAAAATATGTTGAGTTAGCATCTCATTACACTTCTTCACTTTCTAGAAGGGCCTACTACCACTAATGCAATCTGAGAGCCCGCCCGTGGTGTGGCCTTCTAGGTTTTATTACTCCACATACCCATAGACCTCCTGCTACTGTCTGAACAGGAAAACATTGTTAGAGAAAGCTTAAAAGATGTTTTGGCAACTTAAAGAAAGTACTATTACTATTTACCCATTGTTGTGAATAAATTCCACCTTTGAGTTAACCTTGTTTACACAGGCAGCTTTTAATAATGCAGAGAGTCATCCTCCAGTCTATAAATCTGCTATGGGAGCAGATGTCTGCTTATCTCTTATTAAGCTAATGCCAAACTTTTTAATCCATTTCGTGATTTCACTTAACTTTGCAGGGGAATAGAGGACTTGGAAACTAAAGCACTTACAAATTTGATGCAAATAAACAGGCAGGTAGAGGAGACATGCAGACTTTAAAAACCCCTATGAGGAAAACCTGCAGTGACTCCATGCACTTTTTCGTAAGTGCGAAAAGCTTCTGGAGCCTCTAAGAACCTAAGATAGAAGACTAGTCCAAACTGACTCACACTTCCCATCACAATTCTGTAGGAAATTGGATTTCACTAATCCTGGTGACCACAGTGCTAGTTGGTGTAGAAAATCCTTGCCCTTTATTGTCTTTTCTTGATAGAAACTACATTCCTGGGAAGTCAAGCATTCATCAGACTCCCTAACTCAAATACTACAAGTTTCAGCAGCAAAGATAGTGAAGCTGGAAGCTCTGAGGCAAACATGTCTGTACAGAGTCCTGGATGTCTATAGCAACCTTCAGGTAGAGGCATTTCATTATTTTCATGTTTCACCCCTCCCTGCATGAGCCTCTCAAAGGTAATTCACAAAGCCTGTGAGTGCACAGATGTCCATCCTGCCTGACAACCTACAGGATGTGCAGGGCACACAGGCTGGAGCATATGTGCAGGCACATGGCAAAATCCTGCTGTCAAAAGCCCTGCCAATTACGCCCACTACAAACCCAATGCTGGAAACAAGCTCATGTCTATAAAACACAGCTTATTTGCTCATATAACTGTGCTTACCTGCTCCAGATGCTGATTTGCCCAGAAGGCGTGATGAGGATCCTGAACAGTTTTGACTACAAAAATAATGGTGAAGAAATAGCCCGAGGGGTTGCTCAGACTATAGAGAAACAGCAAGTAGCGAGAGCAGTGGCTTTTCTCCAGAAGCATCATCAGGAAGGAGATTTGCTTAAAGGTTTAAAGGAAGAGTCAGAAGCTGAACTGAGAAACATGCAGGCACATTTTAGACTGGAACTTCAAGCACAAATAGAAGAAAAGGTACATCAGCTAAAGCATTGTATTGTCATTTGCCAGCAGCTATACAGACAGATGAGACTTTAGTAAAATCTCTGGCCATGTTATTTTAGGTTCAGCAATGTTTTATGTGGGTCACAACTATTTGACTCATGCCATCAAAGGAAACTTTTTGAAATCCCACTTTCAGTTGATAGATTTCATTGTTCTTCAGGGCACTTCATTTCCCCCCCCCCCGGATTCCTAGTTTCACACCTGCAGTGGGAACTGGAACATTTCACACTTAGACACAAGTCTGCAAGTAATCTGTGAGACTTTGTAATGTTTTCATTCTAGATGCAAGCCAAAGAAATGCAAGTGATCCAGAAGACAGAAGGAGAGAAGTTAGGGAATCTCGTGGCATATTTCATCCTATCTCAAAGACACCTGCGGCAAACAGTCATTATGCTACAAGACTGCTACAAGCTCAAGAAAATTGCCTTGAGGTCCCAAAAGGAGGGCGCAGGCCTGGAACAGCTTGTTGTAGAAGTAAATTCTCTTGATGATTTGGTTTAGAATCTGGAACTCCTGCAGTATGTTATCACTACACTTTGAAGTTTACAAACTTCTCAGGAATTGTGTCTATAGAGAAGGGACAGCTAACTCCAAATTGCAGCATATTATACTTACTTTTTATGCCAAAAAGAACTGGAAATGTCTTGGACATAGCTACTAAAGATCAGATACTTCAGGTTCACTTTTTAACATAGATTTACTCAGAACTCATTTGAGAATCTTATTTTCTTACAAAGGGTGCACAGGACTTTAAAATATAGTTACTTGGCTTCCTTTATGGCATTTGCCAAAACTCTGACGCTTAAATCTGCTCTCACTGTACTGTAGGGAAAGTAAGATAACCAAAGAAGGTTCACAAATTTCATGTTCCGTTTCACACGACCATTTTGTCTTTCAGGAGCTATCGATTAGTGATGACACCAGGGACATTTCAGATCTCCTGAGGGACAACACAGAGCATATATTTTTAGTGCTGGAATTCATACAAACTGTAAGGTTGTTACAACTGAGAGAGACACAGTTTAAGGAAATAGTCAGAAATCTAAAAGGCTGCATCCAGGACAAGGTAAAACTAAAGATATACTACCTAGGAATTTTATTCAGAAAATGCCAAATAATTCGCATTGCTGTTGTTACTGCACAAAAGACTTTGTTCTCCAAGAATAACTCTTTCCAAGATCTTATGGTTTGTTTTGTGACTTCTAGTTTCTGAATGAAGCTAACATCATAGCTAATGAACTGAAAGAATTCAGAGAGCAGAAAATGAGAAGGCTGGAGGAAAACCTGAAACTCTTCCTGGAAAGTAAAAGAACAAAGATGACTATTTCAAGTCATTTTGATCCACTGCAGGTTAGAAAATAGCAAATCCCAAATTTTCTCTAATCCAGCAGGCTGTATCATATGCACATTAGCTTAATGGCATAATGGTAATGAGACATGATTGCAGCTACATTGTGTGGATTATGTCCTGAATTCATCACACATATATGAAGAAAATGGTTAAATGTATAGATTGGAATGCAAGACTAAGTAGCTGCAAAGGGATAGGAGAAGCACAGCTTTCAAAAGTAGGCTGTGCCCCAAGTGAAAGTACAAGGAACAAAGAAATAGATCTTAAAGAGAGTTTTCTTCATTTCAAAACAAAAATGTCACCTTGAAGCCCACAGTTTGGTTTCACAGCATATGCTGAACAGCATGATAGGGTACAGTGTGACTACCTCCCTTCACACAGCTTCTCTCTTTTTTTACTGAAGGATTACAAAGGCTGGTATTCCAGCAACGGCATATCTCATACAGAGTGCTAATCATTATAGAGTTTGAGAAATTTAACTGTAGAAACGACACTTAGCAGCTAGTGTCTGCCCTATACAAAGTATATACTGCCAGAAAACTTTCACTCCGTGACAGTCTCCTGGAGATCTCTGCATTTGCTGCTTAATACTGTTTTCAGGCAATTGAATAATGCAAAGGAGTAGAAGTTTCTAAACTACAGACACCAGGTTTATGCAAGGGGATAAGTAAAGAAAAGCTCTCATAGAACCAAATATGAAATTTCCACTGTGCTTTTTATAGGTACTTACTTCCGTATCTCCTTTCTTTTCACTGTAGAACCTAATGAAAGAATACACTGAAACGAAAGCTTTCTTTGGAAAGGATTTTCACCCAGGTTTACAGAGGTTGAGAATGAGAAGAAAAGAAGCAAAAAAAGAAAAAGAGACTCAGCAAAGCAACAGCCCTCTCTCATCCATCACCAGCTCTTACCGGGTCCCAGGGATACAGCACAAGACAGATGACCAGCTCCTACTGTTCTTGACTAAGAGTAAGTCAGGTTTGACATGGGATTTTCTGCTCAGATAATATCAAGGTTTCACCCTTTCAAGTAAAGGATATTATCAAAATTCAGATGTAAAACTGGATACATATACAGGTGCTTGCTTCTTCTAGGATGTGAATAAAATTAAATCCCTTACCTAGATAATGTTTATGCATCTGCAGAGCTGAGCTTATTCCAGCCATAGGGTTAGCAGTTCCGTAGTGGTTTTTTAGAAACAGCAGCAGCTACTTGGTAAGCAGGAGAACTTCCTCTTTTTTGAACTGAAAAGGTTCCACAGGGATCAGGTGCTCTATCACATGTGATCAATTGCTTAATACTTCACAGACTTTTCCAACAACTTTGCTATGAAGTAAACAGGCATTTATTTACTCTTTAGCTTTATGAAGTGGGATAGCACAGTCCTGGAATCCCATTAAGCACAGAAATATGGTAAAAAAAATAATTTGAAATTGATGAAAAATAATTTCTTCATGCAGCAAAACTAAAATTAAAGAGAGCACACATTAAGCGCATCAATCAGTCCAGTTGGCCTTGTTGCTCCCTTATCAGCCTGTAAGCAATTCCCAGAACTTCCTGAAAAGCAAATGGCTCAGAGTAACAAAATTATCAGAATGCCAAAGAAAGAGTTCCTTTTCTAGCCCTTTGAAGAGATTCCGACATATTTCTGCTTTTAAACCTCTTCCAAAAGTTAGACATTTGGTCAAAAAGTACAACTTTTATTCCTAACATCTGATTTATAAACTGATGCCTTAGGCCCAAATACTACATAGAAAAGTCAAAGTTAGCTTATGGAACAATGACAGGAACGGACAGAAACCTATCTGGAACTGTTTGCAGTAATTAACTAGTAAATACTGTTCTCATAGATATCAAGGTGCTGAAGCAGGCAGAACACCTGATGGCATCCAGAATCATTCTTCTAAATCCACAGCTTACAACACCTTCTCTGTATGGTAAAAAACTTTAAGATGCTTTATTGGCTACTACCCCACACATCGAGCTGCACAAAATGATCTCACAAGGGGCTTCTTTCCGTGCCACCTCCTTTTTAGTTGCTTAACAATATCTGATATCTGCATAAATAACTAGTCTATAACTGAATTAGCAATAATGAAGCCCTTATAGCAAACCAAATACTGGGTTTAGAGAACTTAGGCAAATATTGTATTTATAAGTTAGGGGGAAAACATCCTATCAATACTGATGAGATGCAGAATTTGAAACTTTAATAGAAAATCACTATTTATAAAATTTAAGGCAGATAGAATTTTTTTTCTCATTTGCACTGCTGACAGAACATTTTTAGGTAATATTGGGGGGGGCAGGGGGTTATTCTGTCAGCAGTCCAACAACAACTACAGGAATGAGAAGTGGTTGGAGCTAGGGTTTTGTTTGGGTTTTTTTTCTTTTAATGCAACATATTCTTTCTTTTTAAGCAGACTTCCATCTAATGTTTGAGGTACATGAAAAAAAAGATAAAACTAGTGCATTAGATAATGTAAAGAGTTTTGATTAGAAAGATATTTTCTCTGCAACATTAACATCTTTGCCCAGAGTTCAATGTCATGTTTCAAGTAGCAAAACTACCTGTGTTGCCCTGTCTATGTAATTCCAGTGTGTGAAACATTCTCTAAAGAAAAAAATACACTAAGAGATGGATTGCTTAGACATGTAGTATTTCCATTTTTGTTTACACAGGTGCTGATAAAACTGAGCGTATAAAAACCTCTTTTCTTCTTGGTCTTCTGAAAGATGTGAACAATGAGCTCCGAAGTCATGCAGAGGCAGCTGGGCTATTAGAAAGCCAAAGGCTTGACAAAAGTAAATTTCAACTCTCTTCTTTTATATTAGAAAGTAAGAACTTAAGTGTAATGTGACCATTTCAGTTTCATCATTAAAGTAGCTGTTGGTTGTGTTTATTATAAGATTTTGCTGAACAAACATAAAGTTGCTCTCTTTT
The DNA here is from genome assembly GCA_039877255.1 of Loriculus beryllinus. Lineage (NCBI taxonomy): Eukaryota > Metazoa > Chordata > Aves > Psittaciformes > Psittacidae > Loriculus > Loriculus beryllinus. The sequence continues at coordinate 19,675 of JBCJKH010021786.1, forward strand.
GAAAAAGTGTTCTGCCATTGAAGGAGAAAAAAGTCAGAACACAAAATGATCTTGACTTTGCTGCTGTCATTAAGCTAATATGCTTAATGTCACTATTCTAGGCCTTAATTATGAGAAATTTCACTAGGAAAAGTGAAATTTTGGGGTGTATATTCATATTGATACAAGATGAGATATGCAGTATACTTCTGTTGCAGTGTTACCTCATGGACAAAGGAAAGAAAAATATAAAACCAATTAATGAAATGCTACTGTTCTTGCAGAAAAAGCAAGTACTTCTCAAGGTATACAGGATGCCTTAATGACTCAAGAAGAACTAACAGTAGTTGATCCCACCACCCTTTCTCCAAAAGAGTTTGTCATCTATCAGTACGGCATCTCCATCCTACAGTTTCTCAGATTTCACATTGATGTAAGTTTTTAATATACTCATATAAAAAACTATCATGCTTCCACGTAATGGTTATAATAAAAACTCTTTAGCCAACAGGCTTCAAAGGATCTTATAAGGTAAGAGGAAACAGGAAATACCTAGCGTGCAAGCATCAAGGATTGACTTTCATTTGTTTTCTCCACAATGGTGTAAGACTGTTTTGAAGTCAACCTTTTCTCCCACACAAACCATGATCAGTTCTTATATTTATTGTGGTATCTTTCTTGAGCACATTCTTGCATTACCAAATAATTACCAAATAATTCTTGCATTACCAAATCCCTGCATACGTCATAATATTGTGATAACATGTTTTCCTTTACAATTTGAAACAAATATTTTCATTTTGTTCATACAGTCTGCACACTACGGTTTTAGCCTAGGTAAACTCTCCAGGGTCTTTCATAAGACTATCAAACAACAATAAAAATCATGGTGACTACAGCCAAAGATCAAGGGCTAGAGCAGACTTTCATTTACTTAAATAAAAAACTGTAAAGATGAACTACTATGACTTGCTGATTTTTTTTTAAACAGTCCCCATTTTCAGGGATAATTGTTGGTTCTGTGAACCTGCTGCAAATCAAAGCTGACATTTAAATGAACTTTTATCCCATTAATTCCATCTTACTTTGCAGATTTGATGTGCACACACACTTCTTACAGAATTGTTTTTCCTTCTCTTTGCAGGCTCCAGAAATTAACTTGTGTCTTGCCTCCAGCATACCTCTTAGTAATGCCACTGGCAATGTTTTCAGAAACTCTTTCTTTTATCAGGTTTGTCAACTTTACATCTAGCCATTTCTCTCATTATCATATCCATTAAGTTATGGGAATAAGAAGTAAAATGCTAAAATATTTCATACTTTTCTATTTGCAATATGTTTAATGCTTTCTAGGAAAAAATATTGATCTAAAAAATTCTCACATGTTCATGGTATACTCCAGATATATCTGAACAAAAACCTCAAAAGAGCACACCATGATACTGGGTTTGAATAGATGTTTAGTGGTTTAATAAAGCACATTTATTAAATCAGGTCTGCTAACCCTGTTCCTCATGTCCAAATTCTACCACTTCCATTTCTACCAAATTCTCCATAGTCAGCTTTATGGAGAACAGCAATGTATTGGCACTTAACTTGCTATAATTAAATTACAAAATCTGACTGTCTAGTGTTATTTATTTCTATTACTCTGGGACGGTGAGAGAAGTTTTCTGAAGTTCAGATTATGTAAATACAAAACTGTCTAGAAACAGGCTGCAAGAATGCTTTTGATTTGCATCATGGAGCAATTTTGCATCATGGATCAATGGTACTTTATGACAATGGTGCTTTTGCATCTATATGTCTATCCCCAGGACTCTGATTTGAACCTTTTAACTTCACTAAAGTTGAGACAAACCATATTAAGATTTTCATCAGCTGAACCAACTACTGCTGTGCTTGTCTCAGCTCTGGGTATTCTTTATTTCTCAGAACTCAAAGCACAAGCTATTCATTTTAAAGGATTGCCTGAGTTCCGTAGGAAGTTTCCTTCTCCTCCTTGTGCACTGCTTAGCTCATATCACTGCTGCTGACTTGAACCATGACACCAACCCACTCTTTCTGAGCCTTTTTCATCAGGTATGTCAACATGTTCCAAAAGTAATTATATTATAGCAGTGTTTGTAAAAAAAAAAAAAAGGCTATTTTAAAAAGGGAGGGTTTAACATCTTTGTACAGCTTCTAATAATAATTAAAAGGAGAGATACAATAAAAATAGCTAGGTGTTACCTGAACCGCTATTATTGTTACACAATGGCTGTACACCAGAAAGAATTATGTTCAATAGCTAAAGAACACTGCTTCACTTTAGGTGAAGGCAGCAATCCAGTAGAAAAATCCACCATATCATGTACTAATATCCTGCCTGAGTACAGGTTTGGGGCTTTTGCTGGTGTTTTTACTTTATTTTTTGTTTTTCATTTCCTAGGCACTAAAGGCTTGTCTTACTGAAACATTCTCTCTGAGGCTTCAGCTGTCAGCAGCTCACCAGGATAAATGTTATGGAATAAATGAGCTGTTGCTAAAGGAAGAACCATTCTCCAAGGAGGAAGTAAATCTCATCTCCCAACTTTTTGAGGTGAAAGTGGAAAGCCTCACAGACATGGAAGCCTTTGAGAAGGTAATAAGAAAGATCATGAGACCTGGTCTTGTTGAAAGTTCACCTTCCCTAAAAAATTAGATAAAGGCTTGTAAAAATAACACTGATCTGTTTTCTTTACTTCTGTGCTTATTGCATAACACAAAGAACATCTCACTCCAGACAGAATTTGAAGAACCAGTAAATGACAAGTTGCTTGTGAAGAAAAAAGAGCATTTCCTTCATACCTCAAGCAGCTACGGAAAGGGCATATCTGGATGGAGAACACGGTAAGAGTGATTTGACAAGAAGTATTAGTAACTGTTGTAAAAAGCAACAACTGAACCATCCAGAGGGGTTGATACAAAACAAATTAATGACACCTCTTCAACATTACCTCACTTTCCACTATAAAGGACAACTTGGATTTCATGCCAGCCTGTGTCACAGAAAGAGTGATTACTTCTCTCCAAGCTACCATCACTTTCACAGAAAACTTTCCAGTGAAATTTGTCTTTCTGGTTGGCTCTTGTGAAGAATCTAGAGATGCCATTTTAAACAGTGGCATTTCTACTGTATGGTTTTTAGCATTCCCTTCCGTATATACTTATATACACACTTTTTATTTTTTTTAGCTTTGAAGAACATTCTTACTTGTCCCCATCAGAACTTGAGGATAAAGTGGACATGTTAACTGAAGAGCTGGTGCGCATCATAGAGGATGAACACCAGTTTTTAAACAGTAAAGGCAATGAAGACTTGCTTCTTTACTACCTTGAAATAACTGGTTTGGAGAAAGACTGTTTGGTAAAACAAATAAATGCATTAGAAGAGAAAATAGACCTAGGCAGAAAGTTGTGATGGTACACAAAAGAACACTCAATGGTTTAGGTCTGACTTGGTCCTCTGAATCTGTCCTCAGGCTTTAAGGCAAAATAAAACTTGTATTTTTGTTTCACCCATAAAGTATTTTCCTCCTTCATACTAAAGGCTCATTAAATCAGAAGTGAAAACAATGTAATCATTCATGTGACAAGCCTTTAGCACAAGTGATATTTTTGGCTATATCCAAGTAGTAAAGAGTCAAATGCTACTGGAAAAGCCCAGACTGAGAGTTTCCAGAAACAGAAGGAAAACATGCAATTGCTCGCAAGACTACTTGATGTTAAAAAAAATATTTTTCTCAACTAATGTATCACTTCACTACATGTTCTGAAACCTCTGCAGACATCAGCTGACAGTTACACTTCTCTTCTGACTTAATGAGACAGTGAAAGCTGTAATCATAGAATGGTTTGGGTTGGAAAGGACCTTAAGATCATGTGGTTCCAATCCCCCTGCCGTGGGCAGGGACACCTCACACTTATTAGCTCAAGTAACTATATCTACACCGTTACACACCAAGAGCAAGAGATATGGTCACCACAACTTAAAGCACCTTTCTTGGCCCAGGCAACCTGTACTTGCCCTGAAATCACCATATTTCAGTTGTTCTATAGTGCCACCTATAATGGAATGAAGGTTCTGCACTGGCAAAGACTAGCCTGGCTCTTAATCTTGGAGAAACAGTCTTTCCTCCTCCCACATTCGATACCCAAACCCTGAAACACATGAAACATTATTTGCTGACAAATGAAACATCACCTCTTGGCCCACGGCAGCCTCTGGTTTAGGTAAAAAGCAACTGGGAAAAGAGCAGTCACCCAAAACCCTTCCTTCCCTACCAATACAAGAATTCATAGAGGCACAAGAGAAGATTTAAATACATTTCATGAATCACCAAAGACCATCAACATTTATGCAGGTATCTCATTATACATCAATGTATTCAACATGGTAAACATTCAGTTACTGTAACTTCACAAATACTGATCTATTCCATCCTCTCAGAATCACTGAATCAACTGTTCACATTCTCACTCCATACACAAACGCTTATCTTGATTTTGCTCGGAAAAAAAAATCCACAAAACACTAATAATTACAGTGAAGGGATTAAGGAATTAGAGTGCAAGTTCTATTACAGTCATCAAGAGATCTCTCCTCACATCTTTACTCAGTTTAATGAACACCCCAGATAGTAATATCCACACATTAGGAAAACAACAGAAACTGAAACACAAAAGCTAAGCAGACTTTTAAAAGGGCAGGCTCCATATGTCTGCAGTTATGGACTAGATAGAAGACAGTTTGATTCTAGTTGCCCAAAGCTATGAGAACATCTTATGTGCCACAATATTGCAAACTGAAAGGCTAAACATCCTTAGAGATAACGGCTCTATCATTCTACAAGGTGATGTGTAGCTTTGGAAAGCTAGCATCACTTATTCACCCCTTTCCTACCCATAAGGCTGTGTTTTTCTGGCAGTTAAGCTATACTCTAGAGGCAAAATCCCACCTGCATATACCAACGCTTCACTAAAGGAGGAGCAGAGAAGCTATCCCACTTGTGACATGTAGAGGTTTTACTCACAACATAGCTGACTTTGTTACCTTCTCCAGAAGGAAGCAGACTATCATACAAAGCAACTGGGAGGATGTATCCATCATCCTTAATTTGCTTTTGTTTTCACCAAAAAGCATTTTAACTCCCTTCTAGATACTGATAGATCAAACAGCTTTTATAAAAAATATGAGCAGATTTATTTGATATATGCATTTCCTTTTTAACTTACAAATAGTCTCATATTAACTTTAAGTCTTATTAACATTATAAAACACTTAAAAGGTACTATAATAAAACCCCAAAGTTTCAAATGCACAAAACAAGAGATAAGGATTAGACAGTAAGTGTTTTCTGTTTTTATCAGACTCTGCAGTGCCAGCCTTCATCCCCTACCATAGCTCAATTTTTTCAACAGTCTGTAATAGTGGCAACCACAGATCTACCTCTTGGGGTTAACCCAGTGGTATCTATCAACATATAGTCCTGTGAAAGCAGCTGTTGTTCTGTAGAACCTGTGACCCCTGTGCTGGATATAGTTTGAGCCATCAGTCATATAGGTCTTCCTATGAAGATACTGGGACCAGGGCTGTACGGGCGCCTTGTAGTAGTCACTGAACTAAACAGCAAGAAAGAAGATAATGTTAACATGTGTTTACAAAAGAAGGGGCATTTGTCTGGTCATCAAGTGTTAAGTCTATTACATTTCTTCATAAGGGAACCTAGAGGACAGATGCTAGCTCTTACTTGAAAACTACATATCATTACTATATGCTTACCTGGTAAACACTGTTAGGATTGCTGACAGTAGGGATAGCTTTCGGCTCCCTGTTGAAGCTCTCCTCATCTGAAGAAACACCAGAATGATAGTCTAGTGCTGCTCTCTCAACAGCACAGTTGATCTGCCGAGGAAGTTCTGGGTTCTCCTCTCCCTCAAAGTGTGCAATTGTGAAGGGCTGAGTCTTCTCTCCATATCTGAAAGTGATGTATTGGTATAATACAGCTCTGCACTAGCAGTATGGACACCTATCACTAGTCAGTTGACATTAGTAAGTACATATACAGACTGCACTAACAACCTTGGAGTTGATGAAGTTTGTACAGGACACCTGGCATGCATTAGCCACAGCTTTTAACTCACCTGCAACACACCTCAAAAGGATCAACCCATAGTGTCATTTCTTTTGGCAAACCAAGCTTATTGAAGTCCACGTTACTCTGCACACAAGCTTGCTCCAGCAGTGGATCTCTTGTCTGATACTTGTTTATTCTTATACACCTTGCAAGAACAAAATGCAGGGGGATGTAAGATTTGACCACAACTTCGCAAGTTCTGCACAACACATTCAGGCTGTTGATGCAAGTTCACACTTACAGCACCAACCAGCAGTTCAGTGCAATAAGCTGACTGATACATCCAGTGTTTAGTTTGTTTTGAATACTTAATGCAGCAACTCACTTCATGGGTAATTCCCAGAAGGGTTAAAAGCAGTTGCAGTAACTCCACAAGTCAGTTTTAGACAATGTGAATTTCTCATTTGAGAAGTCAAGAAGTCTGAGGACTACATAAAACATTTTGTGCATGATGTCTTAAGATTTCCACCTCAGTTCTCTAGTCATACCTACACAATCACTAAAGTGATTTTCAAATAAGTGCATCTTGACCAGTTCAATTCATTTCCTCAAGCTTAAAGGATAACTAAGTGGTTCTCTTTCATTTTCATGTCACTGATTCCAATTTGAGAGCTCCAGCCACTGAAAGCGTACTCACTACATCTTAAATACCATGCAAAGACTCCATGCCCCCTCCTCTTCTACTAAGAGTCCTCTTACCTGAAAGCTTGCCCTCTGGATGGATTATCCAAGTACCAGTGATTCTTATACTTTTCAAAGAGTACCGCTGTCAGCTTAGCTGCAAATTTCTCCATTTTATGCTTGCTCAGCTTATCTTCCTTTTTCACTAGCCTTGTGATGAAGAAGACTGTGGCAGCAATTTCATCTTTCATTTTAAATTTAAGCATACGAAGTGCTTCAACTGTTGGATAGTCATCAGCAGAGATGAGACACTACACTAAAAAGATTTAATAACATTAAGGTGCTATCAATTTCCAGAGATATATATAGCATAACCTGCATAAACGATGCCAGACAGAAATTAAAAAGCCAAATTGCCAAACAAGTGATAAATTTAGCTTTGGTTAATAAAACCCATTTAACATCTCACTAGAAAGTACTTAACACTAAAAATATTAACAGAGTACTAAAAAAAAGAGTTTAAAGGATGCACTCATTATATATCACAACAACCCAACAACCAGCAGTTCTTACAGCTATATGGCTGTTTTGTAAACAATAAAGAACACAAACATTACCTTTGTCAGACCAGAATTACTGAAAAGCTGAAATATTCTTTATAAACAGCTTCAAATAGTCATCAATAAAATACATCTAATGCTACAAAAATCTATAGCACTTTTATGAGGACAAAAAGACCAACACTGAAACACTGCACACTCACTTTTTCTCTACTATAGCTTGCTTATGGTTTATATAGAACAGGAAATCACGTGGCTCTGGAGAATGTAACTATCTTCAGGTGTGCACCATTAGGTTAACTAGCATGCTGCTTTCAAAGCTATTTCCAGTTTACATGGTTTTATTCAAATAAGAGCTCCTTCTTTTAGAGTATATTTAATTGCTTTAGCACTGTTTTCTGTTTTGCCCATCAGTCTATCCCATAAGAATCTGTGAAATATTTACGTGAAATGTTTACCATGTGAAAAATAGTACAAGGCTTGTTAATTACTTATTAAAATTGCAAATGACTAATTCTAGCAGATTTTACTCAGCGCAGTTCCCTTAGAAAGCCCTCAGATTTGGTATTCTTTATCTTAAAAATTGCATGACACTGTATTTATCATAACATTAATCTTTCTTGTTCCACAAGAACAGATTGTAACTCCTCTAGGGATGATGCTGTCTTTCTTGCCAAAGCTTAGGAAGTTGTTATTTGGTCTGGTTTCTTTGCCTTCAAGTAATTTTTTCACAGTATCATATTATAATCTAATAAAAGATATGACTTCTTCCTATAAACCTGGTGTTTCTTTTATTCTTGAAATATCAAGGCTAAAATAACATTTCCACTGCAAATCAGCATGAAGCATCAAAGGGAGTCCATCTTCTTCTGCCCTGGAGTCCATAACTTGATCATAGTTTCCATGCTGGATCTGACACGGACACAGTTCAGTCTCAGGAATTATTCAGTTACTGTCTTTTCCTCAATAAATGCCAAGCTGATTTGGATCTATGGGATCTGTTCCAGGGACTTTGAACTGTCTCCTGCCTTCTTACTTTCTCCAACTTGTCCAGGCCTGCCCTGAGAATTCTCTGACAAAAGAGTGAAATGACTAGGTTCCACAAAGGCCAGTGAAGGATATGTCTGAATCCCTACAACACCTCCTTTTGTTGGGTTAACTTGTTCCCATAGTTAACACATAAACAGCAAGTCAGCAGTAAACAAATTCCTCACCTGAGAAACCAGATCACAGCATTGCAATCAGTCAGGTAATAAGGTGCTAGTTCTTGAATGCTGGGAGGTAAAACCCAGGACAAACTGCACACATTTATACCAGCAAACATAGGAAAATGTAAGCAAAGTTCTTAGCAATTTATCCAGTTGGCTCTAATTACTGGGGTTGTCACTGATACAGAAATAAGGCTCTGGGAACTTTCTAACTCGATATTTTTACTATCATGCAGGAGTTCAAAAGTGTTTATGTTAATGGCACTGAAGCCATAATATCAGAGAGGATATTTCTGGCTTCCCATTTCAATGATGAGAAAAACTGTCTGTTTTAATAAGGTAGATTCATCAAACTCACATCTTTTATAATGCTGTCAGTTGTTACTGACTTGAAGAAAATGTAGCCCTGGGTACTCTGGATAATAATCAGCTAAGAATCAAAATGCCAAAAGCAAACTTTGAACAGTCCATCCCAATGTGAGACCTGTTAAGTAACAGTTAACAAATTATGCTCCTATCCCAGCAGATTTTCAAAACAAAAAGTAAACCCCAAATCACTAAGAACCACTGCCTTTGCAGTATCTGGACATTCATGGGACTGATCTGGAGCTCACTGAAATCAATGGACATCTGTCCAAAAACTTCAGTGGGATTCAGATCAGGCCCCTAACTCCGCACAAGCATTCTTAGCCAGATTAAATTATGGGTCTCCTGGGTCACCAGGCAAGCCTAGGCATGAACTACAAAGGGAAAGAATCAGAGACAGTTTCTCTAGTAACTGCAGGCCAAAGCAAGAGCAAACACTGTTTCCCTAAACACTACTGGCAAGATAGCTTCTGCAGAGGTTTTTGCAGTTTTCTTGATTTAAAGGATTGACTACATGGACCTAACAAAGTGCAGCTTGCTAGTAGCAATCTTCCTTCTACAAGCCATTTGATTCTTGCGGATGATGGATAACAGACAATTTCTCCAGGTAAGCAGCTGACGCTCTTAACTACTGATATGTTATTTCCCTATGGCAAAGCAACTTAGATGACAATCCTCTTAGAGAAAAGTACTTTGCATTTGCTTTGTGATGCTACATACTGTCCTGATCAGATTCAAAAGTATCACGTAAGTGCAATGTACAAACAATAGTAGTGCTGCATGAACACAGCACCAATTGAGTTTACTATGCCATTAAGATGGAGAAGAAACCTTGTATCTGTGTATTAAAAACTTGCACCTTTATTTAAATCATGCAGTTTCTGTGCAAAGAATTATTTTGGACTGAAGCAAGACAAACTAAAATGTTAACATCTTGATTGCTCACAGTTTTTTTCCCTTTCAGCTTTTATAAGTAGACACTTTCTAGGCCTGATGTGAAGGCTTCAGAATAGGCATTTCAGAAATGAAGCATGCTACGACTAAGGTTTTCATCTTTACTTGATTACTTAGGTACTCAGTGGTTATCCCATAAAAACCTAAGTAACAGGTACTTACAAATATTTTTTCTGGCTAAAGATTTTACCATGAGTCCTGTATTTTATTATGCAAAGCACATATGACAGTATGACCATGCTAATTACACTGCCCAAGGAAAACACTCACTTGGGTAAAAGTGAAATAAGGTCTGTGAGAACACTCATATTGTGCAGGTAAGGCAGCAAACCACAGTAGTGTGAAAACAGTGTCATGCAGGGCAGAAAGGATGTAATTGCTAAGGTGGCATAATCCACAACTATAGAAGATGCTCAGGCTCCTACTCCATCTGTAGCAGTTAACTTCAGGACCTGCTTTTATCCTCATTCTGTAAACTGTCATCTTCTTTTGCAGAAGAGAAAACCTGTGGTTTATGGGGCTATGTAGCAATGTTTGGCACCTAATACTTTCAATTCATATTACAATATGAATACAATACTGAATATGAACAGGAATTGGGAAAAGCTTACATTTGCTTGAAGAGAATCTTAAGTGCTTGAGAACCTCATGTTGCTGGAAGTTAAGATCATCAGTCTTCATCAACTTAAGCAATAAAGTAAACTTAAAAACCACTGCTGGTTGCTGCTGACCTAGGACATTCTAAAATTACATAGCAAAGGAAAGACTGCAAAGCTACCTCAGCTAATTTTATGCAGTCTAAGAGCTATTGCAGTAGCCTTGTAAATTTTTCTGCTAATGTAATCAAGGGTTGATTACTTTTGTCAGCTCATTCTTCCTCCCTATTTGCATGCCATGATTTTCAGAAGTGACAAGGTATTTGAACCATCAAAAGACTAGCCTCCTGATATGAATAAAACCAGGTTAGTGCCTGAGTACCCATATGTCAGCTTAAAGGCATGTGCCTGGCCAGCCTGGATCACCTTTGGCACCTGTGACATAACTGTAGCCATTTGTCCAAAGGAGCAGGGTGGAAACTCTGCCTGTGCTCCCTATTGACTCTGCCCATAGAAACTTCTTTTGCAACAAAGCTTCCTATGGCAAGAGCCATCTGGACAGTTTCAAAGCAACCCTCCAGTCTCCATGCACAAGCCCCAGCTGAGTGACCATGACGACAGAGTGTACACAAAGGTTACAGGCATGGGGTTGACCTGCAGCCTGGACTGGGGACACTCCAACCGAGGAGTCCCAGGGGAAGAGATGGGGCACACAGGGGCCACGCAGGGAGCCATCTGCAGAGGCATTGTCTACTAGGGAAAGACTGCTGGGTGATGAGTGAACAGGTTGCTGTGCTAGCCATGGGAAAGGGAAGGAAATGAAGAGTGAAGAAGCTCGCCATTTCCCCCTTTCCATTAAATCTTTTTAAGCATTTCATTATAAATGCAGTCCTTATCAGGAGTATTCCAAGGTAAGCTTCTTGAAAGTAAGTCCTGAATCCTTTTTATGCATTTTAACAATAAGGTATTTATAGGTGAAAGCTAGCAAAACTGTTTCATTTACAGACAAACTTATCCTTGTAATCTCACAGACTCTGTCACATTTCTAATTAAGGAATAGCCTGATAAATCTATACAAAGTGGGTTTATCACATTATTAAATGCATACATATGTATTAGACACAAGGCATACTTGATTATAACTACTTATACACAGTCAGTTTTGTTCTGCAGAACAAATTCGCTAGTTTCTGTAGCTACCACAAATTACTGTAAAAGGTTTGAGCAGCCTGACATCCAACTGCCAGCATTATCTGTGTGCTTATATTTTTCTGGGAAATAAGTAAAATTATACAATTCTTACTGCTGCTGTAGTTACATTCACTTTCTTCTGAAATGGAAATTGCACATGACCTGTGCAGTAGAACATTAACTCAAATGCCTCAACTAGAGAACAAGCATAAGTAGGACCACTGTGACATAAGCACTAACCGCTGACGTGCTGCAAACCAGGTAGAATGTTATTGACGTTGAACATTTTCTCCTGGCTGAAATTTGTAGCTGCATTTCTACTTACATCTCTGGATGCAGCTACCACTTAGTCTACATTCATGCACCAAGGACTGCATGCCAAAGCTTTACTCATTTCCCATTTCCATTGCTGTGTGTTACAATAATTTATATTTTAATATTTCATTGCTTTGTCTTTGTACTCCTGACATTATCTTTGTGATGCAGCCACTGCAGTTTTTAATTATTAAGAGCAATTAATTTGTGTTAAAAAGACTTTGGATTTAATAGCAAAACACTAAGGATGGTATGACCAATACCCTCCATTATTGTCAATTGCTTGTTATTATATCAGCATTTGAGGGAATAGAGTATGTTAATGTAGTGACTGGAAGTGATTTCTTTTTCTTCTAGGTTTGAATGTCACGACCCCATCCTAAGAGTAGTGCTTGGTTTGTAGGCAGTGTAGTTAGCTGATTGTATCCATTACAATCACTAACTTCACTGCCATCAAAACAAGGCACAGGATTCACTGCTACAACCTCAGTAAAGAAAAATGCATTACAAAACTTCTTTACAATGTCCTTATTCCTACTGCAAAATCATTAAAAATGTATATTCATTTACAGCTTTATTTACAGAATTTCAGCTGTCCAACCAAAGTGGATGGTATTTGTTGGCAATATCAAATGAAATCTTAGATCTCTTGAAGTTGGTGTTACAATCCTTAGGCACTTTCCTGGACCAAGAATGCTGTCTGTTGTGTTTAAATTGTTTAGCCACATGAAGACTTATTTTATACTTTATTGCTTATGCACCAGGAGTGAACTAAGAAGTTTTTTTCATTGCACCCTTCAGTTTCTTTGTCAGGTACTAGGAAAACCATTTTCACTTAACTTTCATGTCTTTTAACAAGCTACTAAGTGAAGGGGGTTTTGAGCAATGATTTTCAATATTAAACTCACTGCATGCTATAAATGGTTTTTACCCTGACCACTTTGCTTACCGTTCAAGAATTTTAATAATGGAGAAAATACTTAACAGTGCTAGAACCTGCTCTAAGAGGGTTTTGGCAAAACCCCAGACTTTATCAAAGTAAGCGTTGAAAAGGAACTGTCTCTTCTATCAGCCTAGTTACTAGGCAGTGTAGTTAGCTGATTGCCAAAAGTAACAATCACTAGCCACACAGCCAGGTAAAAAGGTTTGGAAGATACCTCAGTGGAAACCAGACATATGGGAATGTTGACAACAGAAGGCAGACGGACTGCCCTCTTTGCAGAAGCATCTAATAGACAGGCAAGAGAGTGAAATAAAACAAGTGAAATGTACTAAATTGCCTGTTACACATGCAATAGACACCAGAGCATTTGTCAAGCCAATTTAACTGCAACTTACTGCTAGACCCACTTTATCACTTCATTCACAATTGTTTTGTATTCAGGACACTAAAAACCATGAGAAAAAAAGTGAAAGGTTTCTTTCTTCTCCCATTCTGATTGTGCCTGTCTCAGCCTTACACTGCTCGAGTCCTGCCTAGGCCCTCACTTGGGACATGAAGGGATTGTGCACAGAAAGGGACCATACCCAATGGAGACACCCTGGTGGGTGAGGGACCCCACCTGAAGCCTTGTGTCTTTTCTATGGCTGCATGCCTCTCCCCAGCATCCTGCAGTGTGCTGGGGCCTCACACTCCCCACGGGGCCCCTCTCTAGAGCCTTCTCACACCTCTCCTTGCATCCCCACACCTTTGTTCTGAGCCCTGCACCCTCTGCAGACTCCCATACACCTCTCTGGGGATTTATTCCCTTCCTGCACCACCACCTCCCACCTTCCCAGGCACCCTTAATATGATTTTACTTTCCGGAGAGAAATGCTGTTCTCCAGGGGCCACATCTTTCTACAAGTAAGTATGAAGTACTGTGTGCCCCCAGCTTGCTAAACCTTTGTTGCCTAGGTTTCTGGGAGGAATTAATTTTCAGGAATGAATAATGCCTTATGCCAATAAGCTCTGGGTGACAGAATAGCCACAGCCCTTATTGTGCACAACTGAGATATTTCAGCCTACTACCTTGGGATCCAGACACTGGGATCATTAACTTTCTGAACGGCCCCATAGAACACCATGGTTCAGCTGCCCTCTGTGAAGGACAGTGGTATTAGGAGCACTTATCACCTCTCATTTGTCTTATTCAGAGAGTGAGAAAAACAGTGAGAAAGGTTTTCAGAAGCTCAATGCATGAGGAAAGCTAAAGTGAAACAAAAATATCTCCAGCAGGTAAGAACTGCTGATTTTGACTCTTTTTCCATAAATATTTCCATTCACTGTATGTCATCTCGTGGAATACTGGAACTTTGAAATGAAATGATGATCAGCAATGTCACCTGGACCTGGTCCCCTGTGTGGTTTGAATGATGACGCTCATTTTTTCATGGTTAGCTTAAACTTATTCCTAATCAGGGCATGCTGGCTTGGGGCAGGGCTGAAAGCAGTAGGCTGAGTACTTAATTTCTTCATAGCAAGCACATGTCTGCTCTGATTTAGTATTTAAAAGCAGCCAACTGAGAGTGCCCAAATTCAAGAGCAGATAATTGGAGGAAAAAACCCACCAGTGCTGCATACGCTTTGCCACGCAAAACCTAGCTTAGAGATATTGAAGCACAGCTCAAAGTGTAAGTTTCTTTATTAGTTGTTTTAGTTATTAACAGATCTTCTCCATTAGCCTGTGCCCAGCAGCAGCTAATGCCAAGAGTTGATTGAGTGAGAGATGCGGGAAATTTGGGAGTGCGTGATTATTAAATCAGCATCCATAGAAATGCTTCTGCCTTCGCCTGTCCTCAGGGACAGGTTTAGATGTTATTTTTAGAGAGGTATAATTCAAGAACTGCTAGACCAAACCATTTCAGATTTTGAAGAAACTACTTAGCTGCAGAACATACTGTAGATTTTAGCAGACAGCATCAAAACTGAGGTTGTAGATGATTCTGTCATTCCAAAGGAAGGCATAACTCAGTATTGGAGTGACTTCTGGACTGCACAGAGCTTTCTGATTTAATGGAGTTTTACAAAAGCTAACAGCAATCTGATGTGCATCTGCCCCCTTAGCACTTTAGTTAACAGTTCCTGTAGTCTGTAACTGATGGATAGGATCAATAAGGTTTAGCATGCTATATGTATGCTTATGCAGTGACTCAAGCATTATATTGGTCATGAAAAGAAGTAAAGTAAGTGACATGGGAGATTACTGAGGTTCATCTCCTGCAAAATGGAAGGACTGGACCAAGTATATCGAGCTTGGAGTGTCTCCTACTGCTTTGCCAAGAAAAAGAATATGCAGACAACAGTTGTGCTTGCTGTTGAGACACTAACATAAACTTCTACTAAAGCCCCTACTGATCTAACTGGTAAATCAGTGTTCCATGTATATATCATGAATAAAATTACTACAGCTAATGGAAACTAAGACAACTAGTATTAAATATTGTAATAGCATTAACTCTATAATTATTTTTTCCTCATTTTAGTAAGAAGTTCCACATTTTCACTGAAAAGCCTCTAGCTTGTATTTGGGAAGCAGGCCAGACAAAAGCAATTTGCAAGAAGTACAGAAAGCTGCTGAGGTCTGCAGGTCTCTCCTGCAAGTCAGCAACCCTCCTTTTCCAATTAATAATTCCAAAATGCATCTCATCCATTATCATCCATTAGCCTTCTTTCTGAGTTCTGACTGAAGCTAGCACAGTCCCCTGAATCTTCCTTTTTCTTAAGTTCAATAACAATAAATGATAGCAAGGTTTTGCAACTTTGGGCATCTGTTAGCCATAAAGATGACTGATTAATTTCAATGAATAAATTACATTATACAACTACAGGTCATGCTATAAGCCTCACATCAGTCTAACAGAATTAAAATTAATGCACTGAATGAAGTAAGAATAATGTTCAAATTATGATCAGTCATAGGAATAATTAGAGAGTCATTCAGAAGTCATGCAAGAGTTCAAATCCAGATTTCAGACTTAATTCGGCATCCTGTTCCTGCAGCATGTCCCATGGGAGAGCAAAACCTGGAAGCTCTGTGTGTAGATCTGGGAAGTGAATGTTGTCTCCACGGTGGTATAGGGATAGGGCTTTTTAGAAAGAAAGCTTATCTGCATTAACACTGTTATTTCACAAACTGACAGGTAATTCACTTATTAGAAATGCCTATTTTAATCAGTTAGCTCATTTTATATGAAATGGTAATGAGGCACATGGCAACAAAGCTGTTGTCTTCTGGATGTTTATTTCACTGGACTATTCTGTGATTTACTGATTCCCACAAGCTTTCCAGTATAGTTTGTCAAAATTATAAACACTACAAATCTGAGCTAATTGACATGCAGAAAACTTTGCTTTATTCAACAAATTCCCTAAGCTAAGAGGATCCTGTAGTCTATTTTGAAAGTCTCTGGCCAAACATTAGGAAGCAATAAACATAAAAGCAAGGAATTTTAAGTGAGATAAACACAGTTATTGGACAATATCCAATCTGAAAGCCACAAGAAGACAACGATATTATAAATTCATTAAAGTGTTTGAAAGTAAAACTGATTGTTTCTTGATGTTAACATTTTATTTTGTATAGGTATATCCCTAATTTAGTCAGCTACCACATGCTGGCCTTAATTTCCTTCTCCAAGACAACAGAACAGAAACGTCACAGTGAAAAGATTGTGTGTTTTGCAAATTATCTCAAAAGCATGACTTGGTACATCAACACTTTCACAGAAAATGTGGAGATGCTTGTGGGAGTAGGAAACAGGAACTGAAGTTGACCTCACTGGTGGAGGCTGGTAGGGAACAGGGCAAACACGAGAAAGTGTCGAAATCTTGCGAACTACAAGAACTTGGGACTGAGAAGGGAACTATAGCAGAAGCAGTGACTATATTGCTGTCTAAATGACAGTGAGGACTCTGGCAGCACTTTGCTGGAGCCCCTGTATTTTATAGAGAGATATATAACGAATGGATCTCAGTTACTTGAATTAAGCCTTTTCTAATACAACTACGTATTTCTCAGTTTAACATGCCAAATGAATTTTCATAGCCTGTCCATTGTTAATTGCTTTGATTATTTTTTTTCATTGTTGTGTCTATTTTTATTCCACTGAAACACTAAAACTCAGTTTGTAACAAAGTTGTTAAACTGGATGCTGCTTTCACGTGCTCTGCTGCCTGAAAAGCCATCATAAACTAAATCTCATCAACAAAAGGAAGAACTGCATTTAGGGATTTTCATTATTAGTAGTAGTGAACTTTAGATTTACTGATTTATAATGCTTTTACTTGGGCTGGCCACATTCAAGAATAAGAGGCCTGTATTATATTAAGGCACTTCTTTCCTTCAGTTGTAATTTACAAGACATGAAGCAGAGATGGATGAGGTTTTACCCCATATAAGGTTAAACATCTGTCCTTCTGAAGAACTACATATCCTAATTGATACAATTTCATTACTCAACAGTAGAGACTAGAACAGAAATTTAAAAGCTGATAAGTGCAGTGGTTTGAGAAGCAACTTGGAAAACAAGACTACAAACAATACTTTCAGAAATGATGTGCTCAGACATAAAAACCTTCTTTATCTTCCTCCTCTTCTAAGCTTTTAAGTTGGTTCATATTAAGTATGTCCTCTTCTCAGAGTTTATTAAAATGCTGAAACAAGTATATCTTCTTTGTCCAACTCTATACATTAAAGCTAGGCCTGAAACAAAACATGAGTCTCCTTTTTTCTGACACAATTGTGAGTTTTATACTCAGGTGCCATATTAGCACATTAAAAAAAAAGAAACCCTTTACTATTGCTAGTGGTTTTTATAACCTTCCTGTTTTCCTCTTTTCTTGGCTCAAAATCACTCTGAATTCTGTTCTTTACTGACATCTTACACTAATGTACTGTGAGACAAACGAGGAGCTCAGTTTAGTGCCTTTCCAGTGTGCAGGAAATGAAAATGCTTGTTTCATTTATGTGTTTTTTAAGTTGTCAGCATAAAAGGAAAGGGCAATAAAGAGTGTCAATTAAGGATTTGGGATGCAAGGAATTCTAGAACAGGAAAGACATGATTACATATTTCTACAAGAAGACAGACAGCGTATTTTCTTCAAGTTTGTGCCAGGTATAGTCTGTTCATATAATTTGCATCAGAAAAGCACATTTTCTGTTCTGGTGCTCTCTCACACATGCACACCCCTCTATCTCAATTAAAGTACCAGGTTTTCCTGGCTAACACTGGCATAAAAAGTTATCAACAAAGTTGACTTTTGAACTAATAATGTTAAAATATTTGGGAGGCAAAATGTGTACCTGTCCATGGGATACCTTCGTATCCCGTGGACAGCTGTGGTCCTGGGATGTTTGATTTGCAGGATTTGAAATCTTCTGAACTTACTGGACAGCTTTCAAATGCATTTCATAAGCATTAAATTTACCAAAATCATAAACGGAGAGCTTTGGCAATGTTGAGAAATTTCTTTGCAGAAGTAGAAACCATGTCAAAGGGAAGACCCTGTGCCTAGTAATATTAAGATTGCCCAATAAAGACACTAAGTTTTATAGTCAAGTGTTACACATGGTGTCTGAATGCTTGCAGCTGATCTCTTTTAAAAATAGATCAACAAAGACTTCTGTCAGCCACAGCAATTTTCATGTTGAAGGTAGCCAAATCTTTGATAATCACTTTGCTGCTGTCACATGACAGTGCATTCCTCAGTTGTGCTTTTGGTATGGGAGAGGCTGCAAAACACAAGTGGCAGAATGTTTATTTGCTAGTAATTAAAGAAAGCATCTTGACAATGCTGCTGCTATTAGACAAACCAAAATGCTTTCTAGTGGATTTAGAATACAAATTATTTTGGTTACTTTGGTCTACAAAACAAGGGGGAAAACTTCCACAAATAAACATAATTCACAAACAGGATTTCCTTTGTCAAATATTCTTCAAAGAGTGAATGTACTAGTGGAGCTTCAGGATAATGAAGATTGGCTTGATAAAGGCTTGACTTCCGTCCTACAACTCAGGCTAGCCAGGTCAGATGCTTGGTTCTTGCATCCTTTCCAGTATTTGAAGCATTTCCAATTATACAACCTAACAGTTTGGAAATAGACACATATGTCACTTACATCAACATACCTCATTTCAAATTGTTTTGTTTTCTAAAATACATTAAATAAAATATAGAATTGTCTCACCAAAATATTAGTCCTCGTTCAAGTTCATGAAACCAGTTTTAATTGCTCATGGCTGTTAAGTTGCTCCAGCATCTTGTTATTTACTATATCCAAACTTGTTATTTACTATACCCAAACTATACTACTTGTTATTTACTATACCCAAACTCTGCTCACCAAGGACTTAGGAAATGTAAAAGTTCAGTACTAAAATACCACTGATGTCTGCATTTCACAGACATGACACATGCTGCAAAGCCATAGCCTTGGTTCAGCTCCAGCACCTACCTCAAACTACTTTCTCCAGCTGGACTCCCAACAGCTGGTAGAGGTTTTGAGGCTTTCATCAAATCAATAATCTCCTCTTAAAATATCAACCCTAACTAGTATGTCTGAGAAAAACTCTACCCCTTAAAGCTCCTGTATTCACTCTGGTGTTCTACCCCTTTCTGCAACCTGCAAAAAGCTCTTAGAGACTGAGCCATTAAAGTCTTAACTGGAGAGCTATCGATCCCAGAAACAGATACACACCACCTCCCTAGCCACCAGGAATGAGACTCAGCATGTATTTGTTTGAAAGTTCCCCTGTTCTGTCTGAAGCTCTGAAGCACTTTCTTAAAGACAGCTGCTCATCAGCGTGGGGAGGGTCTGCAGGTTTGAGGATCTGCAGGTTTGTTTTTTATGACTCACACGTGGCAGAGAGTGGACGTGTATCCTGTGCTCACGCCCTACTATTTATGTGGTGGGAGAGGGAGATTATAAAGCTGGAGCGGGGAAAAACACGCAGAAGTAATGGGGTGTCTGAAGTGCGGCTGGGAACGGGGTAGCTCAAGGAGGTGCTGGCCTAGTATATGCGTTGCAGCTTGAGAGGTGGATGTCTCCGGAGGAGAGATGAGTAGCGACGGAGGCGGGTCCCGTTGCTGGGCTTTGGCCCGGAGCCCGGTGTGGGAGGGATGAGGCGGTGGCCTCTTCTCCGCCCTCCATCCCCTCTCTCCCGGCCGCCGGGCCTCGGGCCACTCGCATGGGGTCGCGCGGTGCAGAGCAGCGAGCCTGGCGCCCTGCTCTCGCCGACGGAGCGGGGGACGATGCTGGCGGCCGCGGCCCTGTGCGCCGCCGCGTTGGGCTGGGCTGCGGGAGCGCGGCTGCTCAGCGGTACGTACGGGGTGGCGGGTCCTCCGCTTGCCCTGCTCCGCTGAGCGGGGATGGCGCCGAGGGTCCGGGGAAGCGCGGTGTGCCGGGCACGGGGCTGGCGGCCCGGTCGAGACTTCTCCCCTGGCCCTAGGTGGACAAGGCTGCTCCGCTGGGTAGGGGGATCGGCTGCCTGAGACAGCCGTCGCGACATAGGCAACACTAACTAGCGCGGTGATTTTTTTCTCTCCTAACTCCCAGCGGCAGCTAGCCCTGCCCAAGAGAGATCTCCACATCCTCCGCTCTGGGTGGGAGCAGCCCTTCGTTCCTGGCCGTAAAAAGGGTACGCCGATAGTTCAGTTTCATTTTCCTCTTCCGATGAGAAACCTTTCTCTGTTGTATTTTTGCCTCTGCCCTAGAAATTTCCAATGACGCCCTGGCTAACGGAACTATTTTTGTCAGTAGTAACTACTAGCTTGGCTGAGTTTCTAGACAACCAGATTGTCTTTCTCTATGAAGTGTTCTTTGAGTCTCATCTCCTGCTTTTGTGCAAAGGAATGTTGCCTATTTAGATGCCTTTCATGGGAATAGATGACATACAGCAGCTCAAATTTCAATCAGCAGTACTTTTTGGATGTAGTACTCAAACTAGGTAGTCTAGTTTGGTTTTAGGGTACAGAACAGCCAGTCTGGGGGGAAGTTTCTGCTGTGTCATATTCAGCAGAATATGAACATATTCAGCAGAAAGCCTGAATACTGTCACTCATAAGATGTTTATGTTAATCCAACATAAGGCAAATAGCTTTATTATTATCTATAAATCCATTTTTAATTCTGCAAAGCTCTTGTCTACAGTAGGACTTTTGTGGGAATGATTTAAAGGACTGCTGCTAGCTGTGGGGTTCAGGATGTATTTCTCTTCATGAAATTTATACTTCTCAGTATAATTGACTTATCCATAGTCTTGAATTATCAATGCTCAACAGGCTTTGAGGCAGATCCCATCTAGGCAATGAGGAGATAGCGGGAAAACATGAGGAACCCTTTCAGCATTGGTTAGAGCTACACATCCATTTGACTTCTTCCCTAAATTATACTTGGGAACCTAACTAGCAGGAAAGTCTAGACAGTAATCAGGTACAATAATTTTTCCCCTAGTTGAAAGCAGTGGCAAGTTTGTCTGAGAAGACAGATTTTCTACCAGTTAATGCAGAAAAAATATGCTTGTGTATCAGAAAAGAAACCAAATGCAGTTTGTGAGACTATTTCTAGACTGTTGCTGCAGTTTTTTAATAACAATGTGATGTCTCTGTAACTTTCTTGTGTCTCTCACAATAGCAGTGGACATATCCCTCAGGAGAGGTAAGCTCTTTTGCATTTTTTCAGCAAGCCTGTGTGAGTGTTAAGTTACCAAGAGAAACACAGGTTATGCCTAAAGATGTGTTTTTAAATATTGCTTTTGCAGTACAGCCAGTTTTATGTGTAAAATGGTAGCAAATTCTGTGCGTCTTAGGACTTAACTGCTCAAAAATTCCAGTAAAAAGGTGTTTAAATTCTCATTTTTAGAATTGCTGCAGAAGAATAAAGAAAAGGCAGCATATGGATGGGTTCATAATGACCTGTCCTCGCATCCCATTTGTTCAGAGTATGTTGCAAATGTTGCTGAATGTTTCTCTGCTAAAAAAAACATTTAGGTTAGCAGATTGTGTCTGCCCTGTGCTTGAATAGAAATATTTACGAAGTAAAACAAAACTGTTTGTTTGCACAGTCTA
The DNA here is from genome assembly GCA_039877255.1 of Loriculus beryllinus. Lineage (NCBI taxonomy): Eukaryota > Metazoa > Chordata > Aves > Psittaciformes > Psittacidae > Loriculus > Loriculus beryllinus. The sequence continues at coordinate 41,671 of JBCJKH010021786.1, forward strand.
AATATTGGGACTCTTCTGCTGAGAAACATACAAGTGCATAATTTTAGATTATGTATCTTTTCACTTTGATCTTTCCTTTCTTTGTAATCAAAATAAGCCATGCTGCTTCATGCATGAGAAAGTCCTTGGCTTACAACAGTCTGAGAACAGACATTGTTTACTTCCTGGGCAGTCAGTAACATTACAGTGCAGAGCAATGCTTACAACTGTACTGTGTGAACACACAGTAATACACTAAGTGTACACTCCATGAAAGTAGCACATAAACCCCAGAAGATAAATCATCTCTGCTTATGTAAGGGCATCTCTAATTCTAGCCAATTTAAGTCCTTAAAAATAATATTAATTTAAAAAAAGCCTTCTTGAACCCTTGTATAATATATAAACTGTTACATAGTGCAAAACTCAACCAAATGAAAGTGTTAGCATTCAGTTTTGCTACTAACAGCCATAGTTTCTGTAACAGGTCTTTCCGTTTCTGCAGGACAGACAATTTGTCGTCGTGGAACAGAGCCACCATGCTACAAAATAGTTTATTTTCATGATGCTTCACGCAGGATCAGTTATGAAGAAGCACAGCTTGCCTGCAGAACTGATGGTGGACATCTAGTCAGTATTGAAACAGAAGCGGAGCAAAGACTGATTGAAAGATTCATTGACAATCTCTTAGCTTCTGATGGAGACTTTTGGATAGGGCTTAGAAGGAAAAAGGAGGAGGCAGACAATAGTACAGACTGCCAGAACCTCTACTTCTGGTCAGATGGCAGCTCATCCAACTTCCGGTAGGTACCTATGGGCAATCCTGGGAAGCAGACTGGTCAGGGGTTGTCAACTGTCTTTAGCAGTCAGAAAGGATTATTTTAAGAGTCAACCAGCGTTGTCCTAGTTGTCCTCTGTGTTCCTTCTGCCGTCACTGACAAGTGGTAGTATCTCTGGAGAGCGATTCATCCCACACAGATGTAAGGGGTAGACTAATTACCCTCTATAGTCCCTGCTCTCTCTTTGCTCTGTGTGCACCTAGAGTGTCTAGCTTGGCTAGATTGGTAGTTTCTGATTGCTAAAAGGAGGTGGACAAACAAGTGATCTGGTCTTAAAAATCTCTGATTAGGCATGGAGAAAATGTCTTTTGACCTGAAGATTTGTGTGCCCCAGATTCCTTGAAGTTTTGTCCCTGGTGTCCTAAGCAATGGGCCTGTCTCTTTCTCCTTGCTGAGGGAATAGCATTTTTTCCTGTTAGTAAGACTGGAGAGCTTCAGTATTTATTGTAGACATGAGTTTTAAGGCAAGCAGAACTACAGCATTTACTGTAGTTAAACTATAAATGCAACAACATTTAAAACCAATACAAATTTACTGGAGTTGTTTTCACTACTTTCATATTTCTGTTCAACATAGAACCAAAATGTGTTTAGCCTCAAAAGTTCTGCTTAATTTGACATGTGGGGGGCTTATTTCCACATTGAATACCTTGGTGTATCTGGAATTATTTGTTGCCTTGATCAGCTTTCATTAAGTGCTCAGCACTCCTACTTTTACACAGTGGAAGTGTGGGGTGAAGGTGGGGTGGGGTGTACTGAGCTGACATCCTCTCAAATTCTGCCCTTTGTGGTGCCCTGTATGCTGTATTTCTATGTGAGCTTCTGTAGTATCATGGAAAGCGATGTCAAGTCTTACTTGACATGTTTGCTGTATTTTCTTAGGAACTGGTATGTAGATGAGCCATCCTGTGGGAGTGAACTCTGTGTTGTGCTGTACTACCAGCCATCTGCCCCACCAGGCGTCGGAGGTCCTTATATGTTTCAATGGAACGATGACAGATGCACCATGAAAAATAACTTCATTTGCAAATACTCTCCTGGTAATGAGTCATTCCGTAGCTTTAAAAAGCCCAACCTGCTCACAGTCCCCAAGAGGAAGTATGAGAAAATTGCTGTAACTGATAGGGAAATCCTTTCTTATGTTTACTGGAAATATCTGGTTAGAGACAGATGTCTTTAAGTTCATGCAAGTCACAGGGAAAATAATCTCTGTAGCTACTTGCTTTGTGACTTAAATGAATTCTCGGGGGATTTTTATAATGTGGTCTGAGGGGGAGAGAATGCTGAAGAAGGGTGCTCTTGTTATTAGACTACATTCAGTAACTTGGTCTCCCTAGTCAAGCTTACGAGGAAACTGCATATATTATTCTCTTCTAGAGAAGACAACGAGAGCTCCAATAGAGAATTCCCAGAAAGGTAAGTTACAGATATTTGAGGGGTTTTTTTAATGACATGGTAGCATTCAGTAAAAAATACTCTGTGACACTCATTGTTAAGAACAGTCACACACTGAAAACTGCTACGCTAGAAGTATCCCTGCCATTTCCTTGTGGTGTTCTATAACCCATTCTGCAGGAGTACAGTATTGCTGTTTGTTGATGCAATATCTGGGACCACTGATCATGCCTGCAGAAATTTAAGCAGAACAGTACCAACATACCTTGCACATTTTTGCAGCTGACAGTCTCTTCAATCTCTTCTCACCCTTACTTTTTGATTCTTAAACTCTTTCAGATAACATCTGAAATATTGCTGCTTTTCAGGTGTTGCAACAGAACCCTTAAATAAACTATTCCCAGAAGAACATCATAGAAAAGATGCTAATGTAACAGTTGTGGAAGCCAAAGGTATGTTGTGTTTGCTGGCTTTCATAATCTTGAAGATTTGAGCTTATTTTAGTTTAACCTGCTTAAGCAGATGATCGGACTCCTAGACTTGCTGCCATTTGATAAGTACATACTGCTAGAGTATGAGCAAAACTAGAAGCCCATTGAGCTGTGATGATGCTGCCTCTTGCAACTGTTAAGTTTTCTATGAAGTTCTGGGCATGTCAAATGCGACTGGAAGCGAATAAAAGCTGGAATCTTATTTTTACCCTTAGAACCTGTTCAGAGTCTTGCCTACATCCTTATTCCCAGCATTCCTGTACTGCTGCTCCTGATAGTTGTTACAGCCATCTTCTGGTTTTGGCTTGTTGTGAAGAGGTAAGTGACATTTTTTGTGTAATAAGTGAATATATGGTATCTTGTTCTGGCAATCATTTTACAGCTAGCTTCAGAGTCCTGTAAGATGTTCTGGAGAGAACTGTTTTCAGCCAAATAAATGTTTAAAAGGTGTTAGCTCCAGGTTAAGTTACTTGCGAAGTAAAAATTCAAGTAAATCACATTAGGCCATTTTACTTTTTTCACAGACATATAGTAGTTAGGGATTAGTGTAAAACAAAATGATGATGATTTTGAATTGTTAGCACTGATGTTTCCTTATTAAAGAAAATACTTGAATTATCAGATCCCCTTAAAAAGTGAAAACCATAATAAATAAAAGGACATAAGTTTGGAGCAAGTAACATCTCCCAGTTTCCTCTCTATGCTTTCCTTGTGTGTATAGTACCTCTGATGGTGATGCTGGCTGTAGTTTTGGGAGTGTCAGTGTTGATTTTTGCTGCCTCAGCATCACAGCTGGCACCAGAATGCAAGGGCTACTTCAGCAGGTCCTGCCACAGTACATACCTGGAAGCAAACAATAACAAATGTCATCCAGAGTACAAGCTCTAAGTGTCAGCTTTCCCAAAGGGCCATCACTGCATTACTGAGAGGTGTGGTACTGATTTATATTTGCCCCTGTAAAAAATCATATGACTTGTCCCCTTTCCTCCATCCCTAAGGAGACAGGAGCAAATTGATGCAAGCCCAAAGGAGGAAGATGAATGGCTGTCTAACCACAGCAGGAACAGTCCAAATCTGGATATTTACAAAGTCATCAAGAAGCAATCAGAAGCAGATCTGGCTGGAACCAGGCCTGACACTAAGAATTCTTCCTTTCGTAAACAGGAAGATAAGGTGCTTGACAGTTTCCCCAGTGATTACGATGCTGTGGCAATGAATACTTCGGGTGGTTTTGTGACACTGACCAGTACTGAAAGTGGCTTTGTGACCAATGATACCTATGAGATGTGTGGACATCATGTGGGGAGGAGCAAGGAATCAGCCTGGGTGGAGAATGAGATTTATGGATATTAAAGAAATGGACCAAAACAAATCCTGGGATATGGATGACAAAGTGAATGTTGATACAAGTTAACCTGCCTTCCCTATGCACTTGTCTTAATAACAGTATACATGATGTTATCGTGGGTTTGCATTGTCCCTATATTCTTCTCTTTTTCTGAAAGAATATGGATTTTTAAAAATCCAGACTGAAAAGAATGTATATATTTTGCTCTGCATCAAGTCTCCTTTCCCCTGGGAATGGCTTGTTATTTCTCTTTATTCTTTTTTTTTTTTGTACTCCACAAAGATGTGCCTTTGAAACTAAAGTGCAATCAAAAATCTGTATTTATTTAACTGACCTTCAAAGGTGTTAAAAGTCACCACTGACTATGGAGATATATAGATATATATAAACCTATGGTTTCTCATAGGTACTGATTGCAGCGCTGTGGCATCTGGAGTCTTTTTTTTTTCTGTTTCAGTACAGAGCCAGTTTCAGTTTGTGAATGGAGTCCAGCCGTTAATAAAGAAGTCATGAATATGGGGTTGCATTCAGAGCTGTACAGCTTTTTGCTAGGGATCTTAGCATGTTTGTAGCTGCATATGTGTAGAAAGCACTGCAAAGTCAGGCCATTAAGACTTATCTGTCCTGCCTGATCTTCCATCTGAACTGTTTCATACACTGATTTATAGACTCTCAAAGCAAGTATGTTCAGCTGTACAAGTACTGTACTTCTTCCATTTTCAATTATTCTAGCAATGGAGTTGCTCTTTAAAAATGGAGTTTTGTTTGTATCCCATTTGAAATAATAAGTGGGAGTGCAACATAAAGAACCAAGTATGTTGAATGTTGGGAAGCGAGGTATTTGCACTGAAGAAAAGAAAGCATTTTGGACATTATCACGCATCTGGGGCCATTAGGTTTCTGCTCTGTACTCTGTCTCAGTCTGTTCTTAACTACGAGTGCCTCAGTCCCATGTGAGAAACAGAAATAACAGCAATTCACAGGCTTACAGGGAAGCCTAAAATCTAATAGTTGACTTTGAAGTGGTTTTGGGACTACAATAATGAGGCCTTGTAATTGATAAAATTGATGTTATTAACCAGCAGATCTGTGCAGCAATTTTGAAGCATGTCTAGAAGCTGTATAAAAATTTATTTGATTAAAATATATGGTTTGGTTAAGCAGTTCTGCCACCTATCCCTGTATGTAGCAAGTAATGTTTTTTACTTATTCTGTTAGATCACATTTGATCTTTTCGCAAGCTAAATAAAAATAGTAGATGCTTGTTTATCTCTCTGCCTGCATTTAAAAGTTTAAGTTTTGACATGCTCTATTGGGTAGAGCTAAAACAAAGGTGCAGGTTAAGGCAATATTGAGACTGTAAAATGCTTACTGAAGCCATAACTCCTCAGTATGCATTTTTCAAATGACAATTATATCTTTGTTGTCTGGCTTTACGCTAGCAATTTGCTAAACTCCAGGTTTTGGATCCATCTGGGTTTTGGGTTTTTGGTTTTGGAGTTTTTTCCTTTGATCAGAGACCAGGTAATGGAGGGAGAGTGACCAAACAAATAAAGCATGCCAAGCAGGAACACAAATATTACTCACCTATTGCTCTGCAGGTGAGTATTTCCGGCTCCAGGAGAGCAACATTCTGCTGCCAAACAAGTCTATGAAGCACCTGAAATGCATTCAGCTCTTGACAGGGTTCCCTAAAAGTTTTATCTTCTCCATTGCACAGGAACAAATAAAAAGGCAAATGAAGCAAAATCAATTTGCATAAGTCACTGGGAAACAAAGTTGTGCCAAAAGCTTTGTCAGAAGGTGTTTAATGTGGGACTGAAACAGCAACAGAAATGAGTGCATGACATGGCCATGATTTGCTGTGCCAATGCAAATATGCAAGAAGTCCTTTCTGGATCTGTGTATTATTGTTATCTATTGTAAACCTGGAAATATTTTGGTTAGTTGTTACAGCTCCGTCTCTCATTTGCCAAACATTACAGGTGAAGTTGATGTGCACAATGGCAGTCATGCATATCTGTGGTGTCACAGAATGCCTGCTGATCTTGCACTGTTCCTCCACAAGACTCAGTGGTGCAAGATGAAGCCCTGAAAAAAGTAATCCCTTAAAAAATAAATTAGCTAAAAACCTGTTTTGAAAATGACACCATGTTAGCAGCCATTTCTCCTGCAGAGTAAAATCCTGGTTTAGAAGAACAGTCATTGCTGGATGCTTGCAGTGTCCAGAGTTTCTAATGCAGCAATTAGTGGTTTTATTAAGCAATTGTGTTTCTATCCACTTTGAGTCTTGTACACTTGATCTCTTCCCTTTTTTCTGTTTTGGCAGACACTAAGCATCTTTTAGGCATTGAAAAATAGGAAATGAGATGAAAATGCTCGAGCCAGATGTTGGAGATTAGGTATGTAAACATGTAAAGCTATATTTTGGCAACGAAGTGTTGAACTGCTGGCTTATTGAACTCGGGAAGAGTCAGCTGCATGTGCTCAGCATCTCTGGAACTTATTAGAAGGCAAGATAATTTTGTCATTTCTTTGCTATCTCCATTTAGCACACCGCCAGAGCTGTAGTATTCTGTACAGGAACATTGACCACAAGAGGGCACGTTTGCTCCACAGTTTGTGTCATTCCATCGAGTCTTGAAAAGGGCCTGGAAGAGCTCCTCTGTACCACTGTGAGAATCACTTGAATCGCTTTCCTTGAAGCACAGCAAAAGCCATCAATGGCCATTAAAGGCTGCTAGACAAAGAATGGTTTTGTGACTGCAGTTCTGCTGGCAGGATTATTAAGAACTGTTTTTGTAACCTGAACTTTCAGGCCAAAATTGGCAGTGTGGTGAGTAGCAGAATAAAGTTTCTGCAGAAGTTTTCTATTGCAAACACAAGATCTGACTTAATTGATTTTGCATCAATCTGTTGAGATTTTATGTGAATGAAAGTGGGCAGAAAGCAAGTAAATGTTTTATTACTATGTTTTTCTATTTATAATAAAGCAACTGTGAATTAATATAAGGCAACATTTTTGAACAGTGTTGTAAAAATCACTTTGAACACACGAAGTTTGCCTCATACTAGACTTACTGACTGGTCAGTGCTTCAGATTTCAGAAAAAAAATGAAGCATCTTACAGGGTGAAACAAGGTGAAATCTCCTAGGTAGCAGTTTGGGATGACACCATTTTCTATTCAAGTAGGATTATGGTAAGCTTGCTCATGCACCTATCAATCATTTAAAAGGGTGGATGTCTGACTAACTCAAGTCATCAGTTAGTCATTGCTAGAGCTTCTTAAGGGGATAAATAGAACAGTAACAGCACAGTTATTATCCATAGCAGTCTAAGTCAGCAGCGTCATCTTAAAATGTCACTCCTTAGAGGAATCTCATGAACTGCAAGTGCAGTGAAGGACAAGCATTAACTTTTCACAGATGTCTTCAGTTCCCGTTGCAGAACAGTCATTGCTGTTTTGACACGTAACAAATTTAACCAACTTTCCACATGTATGAGGCAGCTTTATCTTCTGGATATGGGTACAAAGGGAAAGCAAGAGGCAGAAGTTTGTTTCTTGCATTCTTCCACTCACTTTTTACAGCCACACTGTTTTCTGTTGTGTTCGCATGCACAGCACTCTGTGTTCATAAAAGGCTTGTGACTGCTGCTGAAGGTGCAGTTGATTCAGACACGTGTGCTCTTGTATCATCAGCTTTTAGACAAGCTTTGTTTAGTCAGTGGAACTGAGCAAAGCCCCCAGGAACGATTCCTGGTATCCACATGTCAAAACGTACCAGTCTTCCAGCGTGAGATGGGTCAGAGGAGAGGGAGCAATGAGATAGGGGCAGGCATAGACCAGGAGGGGAAAGATTGCTGCAGAATTGAAACAAGCATGGCATTTTTAAGATGAAAGCAAGCTAATATGTAAGTACAGCAAACATAAAGCAGACTAGGTGGATGTAGTACTGGAAAGGAAATTTAGCATAAAAGGCCTTAGCTTTTTTCACTCTTAAATTGTCAGCTCTGAAAGGCATCTAACCATTTCATGTCAAAGGGGCCTAAAAAAAGCTTCCAAATCTGTCTTTCTAGGTGTGTAGGAAATGAACAGATTATTTCAGTTGGAAGAGACCTACAACAATCATCTGGTCCAACTGCCTGACCATATTAGTGTAAGAGTTAAAGCATGTTCTTCAGGGCATTGTTGAAATACCTGTTAAACACTGACAGGTGTGGGGCATTGATCACCTCTCTAAGACCACTGTTCCAGGGTTTGAGCACCTTCTCTGTTAAGAAATTCTTCCTAACATCTAGCCTCAACCTCCCCTATCCCACATCCTATCACTGGATCCCAGGGAGAAGAGTTTAGCACTTCCCTCTGCATGTTCTCTTCTCAGGAAGCTCTAAGGTCATCCCTCAGCCTCCTTTTCTCCAAGCTAGACAAGTCCAGTGTCCTCAGCTGCTCCTCACAGGATGTGTCTTCCAGCCCTTTCACATGCTCTGTTGCTGCCCCTGGATGCATTCCAATACCTTCATATCCTTCTTAAATTGTGGGTCCCAGAACTGCACACAGTGCTCAATGTGAGTACTGCATAATGATAACTAGGATTTTGGCAGGCTGATGTACTAACAAAAGGCACCGTTCTGATCTAGAATAGCCTGGCCCATTGAAAATGCTGCTCACTGGTAGGGAGAGGGTGTTTCCCTCAGGATAATATATACTCCAGGATCCCTGACCCAGATGTAGCAGTTTAGGCTCTAATTGCACCCTGGAGCCATGGAGACCCTGATTGAGGGCTCCGTTGACGGTCACCTAAGGCTGGCTCGTTCCCCCTCCTCCTGCTAACCATGCGCTCAAGGTGCCTCCACCCCTCTATAAATAGCCACGCTGGGGGCGCAGCAGAGGGCAGTGGTGAGGTTCGCATCGCACTGCGGCGGGGTCGGGAGTTCCGGCGGGGGCCTCGGGGCCGCAGGGAAGCGGAGCGCATCCCATCCCAGCCCGGTGCGGTCCAGCCCCGCCGCGGTGGCCGCGGTTGCCATGGCGAGGCTCCTCCCGCGCTGACGCGCGCTGTGACGTGCGGTTGGTGGAGGAGGGCTCCGGGGCGCCGCAGACAGACTCGAGCTGCTGCCGCCGCTACCCGCGTCGGAGCCGCCGCCGCCCCCCGCGCCCAGCATGGTAATGGCCGAGCCCCGGCGGCCCCCCCCGCTGCTGCCCCGCGGGCTCGGACCCGTCCGTGTCGGCTTCTACGACATCGAGGGCACGCTGGGGAAAGGCAACTTCGCGGTGGTCAAGCTGGCGCGGCACCGCATCACGCGCAGCGAGGTGAGCACAAACCAGACGTGGCTTCGGGGGCCGCGGTCGCCTCCTGCCCCGGCCGGACCCCTCCCGGGCTCCGCCGTGCCCTGCGTTGGGCGGCAGAGCGCGGGTGCCCGCGGAGCTCCCGGGGTTTGGAGCGAGGGGCGGCGGCCGTAGGGCTGCGGGGTGCTGGGGGAGCCGGCCGCGGGGGCTCCGCTCGGCGGGCGGGGAGCGGTGCGGTTACGTGGCTGTGCTCCTGGATGGGGAGCGGAGGGCAGGCAGTTGGCCTCGGGGGTCTGCTCGGGAACTAGGGGTTTAGGGGGGATGGCTCGGCGGGGCGCGCAGCGGCGCCCTTACAGGCTGCTCGCTCCTTTTGTCCGTTTCGGCACTGGAGCCTCCTTCTGTAAGGAGGGGGGATGTCTCTTACTTGAGGTGTTCGGCTTCAGGCAGGCTTTGGAGCAGGAGCCCTGGCCGCCCTTTTTGTTTGTTTTCTTGCTTTCATCTTCCTGGCAAGGGCAGTGATAATGCCGCCTGGTCTGGTTCTAGCGGGATGCCCCAGGTGGCTCAGGCCACAGGCGGTGTGTAGCTGTGGCAGTAAGGATGCTCCGACTGGGAGAGTGCAGGGGTCAGGCGGCTGTTGGCTTAGTTCATGAGTATAACCATCAGATAGTGTGTTGTACTCACTTTCATATCCTGAATGTTTGACGGTTTCCTGACCTGGCCAGTACTTGCAGATGAGCAGTCTTATGCCTCGGTAATGTGTTTTAGCAAAGGAAGGTCTCTGCGTGTACATCCCCTGATTTCTTCAACTCGTTCTTAATTCTTCAGTTCATAATCCTGCCAGGTAACTAAATTCGACCATTTTTAGTATCTTTGTTTAGCAACCACCCCTCTCCCCCCTGTTCATGTGTTACCTGGTGATTACTAGTCTGGGGATTGTTAATATCTTACGCTTTACCTAAAACAAATTACTGTAAGTCTGCATAGATAAAATGTAGTCATGGTCACTTTTAAAACCAGTATCTGATGAGGGTAATGGCTTTGAAAGATCGGCTTCCTCTTATATGTTTTTTTAGGTGGTTTTAGTCACAACACCTAGTGTTAAGCTTTTCGAAAGGCTATAATGGTTGCTTTCATTGTTTACTGAGGAAGAGTTTATTGTGCTGCTCTGTACCAAACAAAAGTAAATAAAATACATCTGAAGTGCGAGGTAGAAAATTGAAAAAAACTGCAATTATTTAGCTTCTGTGGTCTTGTGTAGTAAAATCATTCCTTGCAGGAACGAAAACTTCCCTTAGTTTGGGCTTCAGTTACGGAAAACAAATCTGCAATGCTAACATTGTTCTTGCCATGCAATGATAGGTGAGCCTTAAATCCCCAAGTACTAAAATAGATTTTTCTTATTGTCTTATTTCTCAACTTTCAGAATAAATTGTTAATTATTGTTAACTCCTTCCTTGCTATTACTGAATAGCCAAGCAAAGGCCTTGAAATGTTAATGATCTGTACCCAAGTTTGATGCCATATGCCAAACTAATAAATGCTTCACTTGAAGTTAGTAAGTTGTTGTCTACTTTTCAGTTCTCATTTCTGTGGCAGAGTTTGTGACGGGGATGAAAACTTTAATTTTTGTCATTTTAGAAAGTGTATTTCCTTAGTATTGTTCAAAATAACAAAAACTACGGAAAACAGAGCATAGCAGATCCCAACTCCAGTAAGATTTTTCCATCAGTGTCCTAAGAAATTGTATTAGAATGCACCAGAATTGAGCAGTCTTGATATTTTTTAACCAGCTTTCTTACTCTGAGAAACTCTGTGCCCAGTTTGAGCCCTTTTTATCTTCTGCATGATTTTTACAGCAAGTTTACCTATATTGAAGGTTTATGTAAAAGTCCTTCATTTTTTCAGCACAGCTACACTGATTTCTGCAGTAAGAGATCCAAAAACATTTATTTGGAACTTAATTGATGAGTTAGTTGCTGAAAGTTCTTAGGTGGCCTCTGAGGAATGGGAAACCTATTATGATTACTTCTAGTAATGTCAGGGGAAATTAATTCTAGCCAAATGCTACTTTGGATTAGAACTTCAAGTTTGAACCACTTCATTTCATTTAGTGTTAGTTCAGTATACGTCTAACATGGAAATCCTGCTTAATGTTTGTCTTCCAAGCTTGTTCTAAACTTGCTTAAATTTCAAGAGTTGATTATTTCTCGCATTCATTTGTGCCTTTACTAAACTTGCAGCCAAAGAATATTCAGCTTACTAGCTTCTGGGAAGGCTGTATTTGTGTCCCATCACGTCTGTACTGCAGAAAGATCTCTGCTGTGTTGCTGTTGAGACTTGCTCAGAAAGCTCTTTTAAAAAGCCTTTCCTTGTCTGAGTTTCTCATCAATCTCCATATTTAAACCCTTTAAATTCAGAACCTGTTTGTTGTTTGGCTTTTTTAGCATCAGTACATTCGCTTGTGTAACTGACTAGCCAGTAACTCTCAAAAAAGATGGGCTCTTGTTGCCTGGAAAGGTCAGCACTTAGGGATTATGTACAGAATCCATCCTTTTTAAGGAAAACCTACATATCAGAGTATAGAGTTTTAACTTGGACTGAAAATAGTAAGCATAGTTCCATAAAATGTTAGCAAAGTGTAGGTGAAAATAAAAAGATACTAGGCATGAAGCAGAAGATACACATAAGACAGGGTAGTATGGTTATGCAAATTTGGAAAGAATAACTTGAATTCTGTATTAATGCAATACTAAAATTGCATGAATTAATAGTCAAACAAAAAGAAGAAAAACAAGGGGTTGATTCCTTTTTGTAGTAATAGAGGTAGTGCATGATCCTAGTGACAGTCCATAAAGAGTGCCCCAGAAGGGACTGCATGGTTGAATGTGGTCTTCACTTTGCTGCTTGTTTGTGTGTTTGTTGCCATTCAGATTAATGACACGTGCTTTCCTGCCCTGCCTATTTATCCTGTTGTCAAGAAATCCTGTGATCTCAGGGCAACTTTTGTTTAATGAGGCATGCACAAATAAGCAAAATTTTTCCTGAGAGGGAGTCAAAAAGAGAGCAGAAGTGTTTGCAGGCATAAAGTTCAAGAAGATGGACATTTTCATCCACTGAAATATGATGACATGTGAAGCAATGAACAGTAGTGAAAGGCTCTCACCATAGATGAAGGTACTACTTGGAAAAAAGCAATGCAATTTAAGGATGAAGAAAAGTCTTTGTGAATAGGATGTGAGAGAGTCATGTTCCCCACCTCCAAAAACTCTAACTAATATTCCCTAAGGATTAGTCATCTACAGAAGAATACTAGCCACTGCTCCTCAGATGAAAATGAAACCTTTCTGACTAGTATGGCCTTATGGTTCACAGTTAGGCTTTTAAACTGCCTGATATGTTACAGGTGGTTTGCACTTCTCTCTGAAAATTACCATCTCCTGATACAAGATGTGATGCTAGTTTAGATGCAAATGTGTGCTTAGGTCTGTGTAAAAATGAAAGATACAAGCAGAGACAGCTGCTCCCTTTGCTATGTAGCATGCAGCTTGGGTTAGTGGAGTAATTGAGTAAGAAAATGACATTATATATATAATATATATATATTATATATATAGAAATATATATATATTAAGGGTGCTGATTTAACTGTTTCCAGCTCTCTCTATCTCCTGGCAAGGGGAAGAGGAGGAACATATATCTGGAGGCAGAGGATGTTTGCTCACAGGTTGAGCATGATGTGCTTCACCCTAAAGGAGGTTAATGCTTTTGTAAATCTGCGATAGCCAAGGGCTTTGCTGTTGCAATTTGGAGTAGCTCCAGACTGCAGGAAGTTATGTTTATTAATTTTAATGCAGTTTATCTACTATTAGGATGCATTGGGTTAACAAGTCAAACATGAATTTCTGTAACCTGCATGAAACCTTAAAGCGTGCACTGACATGGACAAGCCTCTCTTTCTGATGACTTGTTAGGCCAGTTCTCTAGGCGTTTAGTTAAAGGGAAGGAAATGTGTGCTGTTCTTAATATTTTTAAATTAAAAGCAATCATGAAAGTTGCAGTGATAGTCTGGAATACAAATTTAACCACCAAAAACTAGTGATAGGGGAAGGAACAGGATCTCCTCTTTTATTTGAAGTACGTGCTAATACTATATATTGATGTTTGGTTGGGATTTTCCAGTTTGTTGTCTTTTATTATCCTTAGGAGAAGTGATTACTATCAAAAAGGCCAAAACTAGAGTCAGAAAACTTGTGTAATTGTCCTCAATTTGGTCTGTGTCAAATGAGAGTTAGTTTACGTGTGCTGTGGCAATGCTTGACCATGCTAGAGAAATGAGAATTCATTTGTGTGTGCAGTCTGTCTCTCTGCACTGTCTTCAGGAGATCAAAGTGATGTTCCAACATCTGTGCAAGATGCTAGTGGTTTTTAGCAAGCTCTATATTGAAGGACAAAACACTTTTCAGACAGGAAACTCTTCCCCATCTTGAAGCAGTTTCTCCACCTCTAAGAATTGCTTCCCTTTTTCCTGTCATCATGACACAGCTGAGAAGATGGACAAAAGTGAGCCATTGCTGTTGAATATACTGTTCCTTCACATCATTATGAAGAAGTTGCTGGAATTTAAGTATTTCCAAGTTGATTTTCTCTGTACCTTCTGTGGCCCTGGCAAGATGCATGAATGAAGATTCAGAATAAACTGAGATATCTAATCTGCATTTGACTGTAGAAGCAGTGGGAGCCAGCTGCTACTATGCTGTTTCTCCTCCAGAAGCCTGCCACCGTATGCATGTATATAATATGCACATTAAGAGTTGTACAAGGACTGCAAATAGGAAATTCTTTTCCTTCAAGTAGGCACACGCTTTTGCTCTGTTCAAAAACAACTGCTTAATAGCACCAAATAATTCCACTTTGTGAGACAAAATATGGTTTGATGTAACGTGGTGGGTTTTTTAATTTGAAAACCTATTAAAAATAGAAATATAGCTTGTTCTTCATTAATTTATCTCTTCCCCTTGCATCTCAAATAAGATAATTAGTGGAGAGCTGTGCGTAGAATTATATCAGATATCTGAGAGACTGTGAACTAGTGGTGGTTACACTGCACACTTTGTATTAGTGATAGCTGTTAACTGAATGATCCAACTAAAGAAGTCTTGTTTATCTTTTTTCTTGAACAGAGTACAGATGTAGCAGCCCAAAAGGCATCTCAACATGATGACAGAGGTAGCAAGTAGCCTGGTGAGACAGTGGCTCCTTTTGTAGTGTTCCAAACCAATTTGTTTTCCAACGTTTGCAAAGGCACATGTAACATAATTTTTCCAGCTCCATAGTTGCCTGCAGGAATTCAGTATTAATTGACTTAATAAAGAGCATTTTATCTGTCATTCTTGTCTGGTGGTATCTTCATAAAACATTTTTGTGTAAGTATCCAAGTTCTTGATACACTATTATACCTCAATATCCAGCATCTACACAAAACAGGTCTTTTTAGACTCAAAAGCTGTAACTGCATGATACTTCAGTCA
>JBCJKH010021789.1:14257-36753 GCA_039877255.1 Loriculus beryllinus
TCATTGACAGGCTTGAGAGGTAGGCCCATGCAAACTTCATGAAGTTCAGTAAGGCCAAGTGCAGGGTCCTAGGCTGGAGTTAAGTGGACTGAGGAAATCTCAATCTCAATCAATATAGGCTGACTGGAGACTGGATTGAGAACAGCTTTGAGGAGAAAGACTTTGGGGTGCTGGTCAGTGAGAAGCTCAACATGAGCCTTCAGTGTGCGCTTGCAGCCCAGAAACCAACCTGTCTTGGGCTGCATCACCAGCAGTGTGACCAGCAGGTCGAAATAAGGGATTCTCCCTCTCTACTCTGCTTTGATGAGACCCCACCTGGAATACTATGTTGAGCCCTGGAGCCTGACATAAAAAGGACATGGAGATGTTTGAGCAAGTCCAGAGGAGGCCCTGAAGATGCTCTGAGGGCTGGAGCACCTCTGCTATGGCAACAGGCTGAGATTGCTGGGCTTATTCAGCCTGGAGAAGAAAAGGCTTCAGGGAGACCTTACAGCAGCTTCTAGTGCCTAAAGGAGCCAGAAAGGAACATGGAGAGGGGCTTTTGACAAAGGCCTGTAGAGACAGGGCAAGGAGGAATTGCTTTAAACTCACAGAGAGGAAATGATAGGAAGTTCTTCCCTGTGAGGGTGCTGAGGCCCTGGCACAGGTTGCCCAGAAAAGCTGTGGCTGCCCCATCCCTGGCAATGTTCAAGGCCAGATAAGACAGAGCTTGGAGCATCCTGGACTCGTGGAAGGTGTCCCTACCTGTGGCAGGGGGTTGGAACTGGATGAGCTTTAAGGTCCCTTTTGACCCAAACTATTCTGTGACTCATCTGAGAGACTCTCTGTGAGTCACTTGGGTGCACAGGACTTGACAATTATTCTTGCACTCAGCCCAGCTTTGTTTAAGATTTCTACAGCTCTGAAATGTAAATGTGGAAAAGTGACTAAGATATATGTTGCCCTTTAATTATGGATGTCAGAGCTCTCTTACTCTAAAGCTATGAAACAGGCTTTCATTCCCTGCAATAAATGTTTCTTGAGGTGTTAAGAGTTTGAGTTTTAATTTTTCAAGAAGAAATTAACTGATTAGTTCTTGATTTGATGAAGCAAATGAGTAGTTGATTGTGTTTGCCTAGTAATGACTGAAGCTAGAAGCAGGTTAGCAGTAATAAGTGAGATCTTGAATCTTGTTCAGCTCAAAGATTTGTGATAAATCTCCAAAGTTTGACAGTGAGCCACTTCTGCCATATTTTAACTTGTCCAAACTTTCATGCTGTCTGAAAAAAAACCCTTGCTGTAGGTGAAAGAAATAATAATACTAGGTCTCAAGCAATGAGTCTTTACTACAAGATGAACTATTTGGTGTTTTGGATGTGAAAGCTTATCATCTTATCTTGTTGCATGCTCCTTCTGCATGTTGTTTAGGGGCAGAAAGAAGGCTGCTTTCCTAGGAGACACTGAAACTAGTAAAAGGGTGAAGTCCTTGTGTGATCATATTCAAATGACCAGGAAGATAATTTTTTCTATTAAGGCTAACCTGCTTTAGTAATATTAAAAACTTAATGGCATAGAAATTACCATGATATATTAGCCACTACTGAAAATCATAAGATTCATCGCTCAGCCTATTGGAAGCATTAAAGAAATCAGAAATCATGGAATTACACAATGGTTTGGGGATGGGACCTTAAAGATTATCTATTTCCATCCCTCCTGCCATCCTCCACTGGACCAGGCTGCTCAAATCCCCATACAATCTGACCTTGAACGCTGCCAGGGATGGGGAAACCACAGCTTCTCTGGGCAACCTCTGCCAGTGCCTCACCACTTTCACAGGGAAGAACTTCTTTCTCATGTCTAGTCTAAATCCTCTGCTCTTTCAACTTAAATTGATCAAAGAACATGCTTTATAATGGAGCCAGAAAGTGTACAGTGTGCTGTTAAAACAGAATTTAAAGTATTTCTTCAGCTAGAAAGAGTTTCTATTTAAGCCTTTCGACAAGGTAACTGGGATAAGTAGCCTTACAGCTGTCTGGATATATAACCCTACTTAGAGGCTGAATATATCTGTTTCTTAAGGGTTTATTTCATGGTATGCCATGAGCTGATGTAGCAGTTGGTCTCTGCTGGGAGAAGGCCTCACTCTTCTGCCTCCTATCTTCATCTCTGTACAGGCCTACCCACTTGTTTGCATGGCCTTTGATGTTCTCAGAGCTTTTTCTGGGCTGATGTAGCTTTCCATAGTGTCTAAATATACCCATTTTTCGTGTTGGTTAGTTTTCTGCTGTTGAAGTAACTTGAAGTGACTTACAGAGGAGTCTGCTGAGCACAGTAGGGTGGAAAGTGAGCAACAGGCAGAGGTAGCCAGAAGGAGGGACTGAGACCTCCCTGTTTGGCAATAGCTGTTAGGTTGGCTCACCACATCTTCTGAAACCGTGCTGTCTGCAGAATGCCTGGGTGAGGAATTTTAACCTCACCTTTGTGATGACAGTAATCAGAGAGGGTGTGTTGTTCATGATAAATTGTCTTTGATTCTTTTTTTTTCTCTGTGAGGATATATGACTTTAAGGAACTATTATATCCTGTCTGTGTGCTTTCCTTAAAGGTACTTCACAAAGAAAGGTTTAATGAATGCCAGATTGAGATCACTGGGCAGTCATAGATGTGAAATCTGCCAGCAGCATTCTCTTTCAAGAGATAGATTGAAAAATGTGATAGAGACCACACTGCTTATATAGACAGTACGCATACCTTATGCTTTGCATAAGGGAGGTAGCATGTAAAAACCTTCTTTAGTTGTTGAGGAAAAGCAGGTCAATGCAATACAGAATGTTAATCACTAACCAGCCAGACCAAGATAAAGTGACTTGTTGGATATGGGATGTATAAAGAATATAATTTCATCTGAGCAAGCACATATTGCATATTAATGATAGGTAAATTTTCTTTCAGGGTGTGGAGAGAAATTAAAATAAACACTGGTTTCTGAAACTTGTCTGCCTCTTCCTTCTACAAAAGCACAGTTTAATAACAGAGGAGTGGTTTTGTTCAGAAGGATTTTGGTTTCATGTGACTGCCTGCTATGACCAGGAATCATATAGTCATTTAGGTTGCAAAAGGTCATTGAGTCCAACCGTTAAGAGTCTTAAGCTTTGGCTTCTTCTTTCCAAAAATGTCAGTGAAAGAAATCTCCTCTGACCATGTTATTTCACAGTAGCAAGAAGTCTGCAAGGTGCTGTACAATAATTAAGATCTGTGGTCTTTGCCTGAGGGATTTTCAGTCTGAGTTTATAAGGTGCTGTAAGGTGAAAGAGCAAGTACAGGTGACAGAGAAGGAAAGAGCAGAGATGAAGGAGGATGAGGATTGTCATTAACATGATTACACAGGATATTTTGGTGATTCAGCTGAGGTGCTGTACTTCATATGGAGGTTATTCAATGTAGCCCCTCATCATCATGGTGTGTGAGGGCGGTGCAGAGTGCTTTCTGGGTGTGATTAATGTGTCATGTTTATAGGTATCGACTCTTGGGTGCACTTTCCAGGTTTAGCATCAGTGTAAGGACATAGGACTGGACTTGTTTGTGTCCAGGCCTCTACATCTGTCAGCAGTGACTTTGACTGCAAGTGGCTGTGTGCTTTTTTTATATCTAACTCCATTTGTCATTGGGTGGATACCTTGGATGGTTGTCAGTGTTATCTGAAGCTTTTGTTTTCTCCACCTCTATGGCTCAGAATTCTCATACATTCTAAATATTCTAATTACTCTTAGCATATATCCCATTGCTTAGTGTCATGGGGAAAAGTTGGGCTTTTCAGCTGGCTGGGAGCCTGTGGGGAAGGATAAGCTCTTTTCTACATGATTGCACCTACATTTTTGTTCTTATGGGACTTGAATTTCTCCAAGCAGGTGCCTGAGGACTGACAGCTGACATGGCATGCTGCAGTATCACAACAGTGGCTGGGGAAAATGTGCTGCAGATGGTAGGGGCAGCTTTCCCTCTGAATGTGTGAGGCACTGAGGGAGCAATAAGAAGAGCTGTCAAAGTGATACCATGCCTAATGGTTCTCTCCCTAGAAGAAATTTCATACTGCCTTGTGTATGTTGATTGTACTTCAGTAAAACCGAAGTGCTTTTTCTTGTTTTGAAAGGAGTGCATGCTTTAAAGCTGGACAGGATCCATCCCATCAGAATATCTCTAGAAGCGGAATTTGGCAATAGTCCTGTTTCTATTCTCTAGCTGATGGGTGGCTGTCAGACTGCATGAATAAATTTGGTGTCTGGAGGAAGTAATGGTGTATGTAATCCTAGCGCTTTAGGAGTAGCACTTGACACTCTCTCATTTCTTTATAGAGCTTGATCTGCATACAAAATGTGTGGTGGATGTGGATGCAAACAAGGTTATTCTTCATCCTGTAAACACCAACCTTTCAAAAGGAGATGCCAGGTAAGATTTTTGAATGAGGAAGGTCAGGTTTCGTAAATTAAATCTGAGTCTAACAACTAGGAAATGTAGGCCTTGATAGAGGGCTTTCTGTTTAAAAACTAATATATGTTCTTTCTACAATATAACTGCCATCATCTATAAAATGAGGCTGATTTTACCACACTGGGAGGATGCTTTGGGAACTTAATGCTTACTGCATTTGCTTCCTGCTCTAAACAGTATGTTAGCAATTAATGGGTCTGCAAACAGTTTCGTTTATTCTCATATGCTATTATGGAACAAGAGAAACTTAAATCCACAGAAGAATTTGAGCAGGGCACAGTTTGTAATTTTGGAATGAAATTAATTTTCACAATTATTTTCTCATAATAGGCTTGTATTCATTGTGTAAGAGGGGGATTGGGAACCTGCTGGGGAGGTGTAGCTTTAGGAATGTCTTAACCATTGCATGCATCAGAAATACTTGGAAAGGTGGCTGAGGGTAGGGACCAATTTAGGTCAGAACTGACATCAATTTGTTAAACTACTGTGAAACTGGAAAGTTCTGTAATAGCTGATAAGGTTAAGGTTGTGACTACTGAATTTATTGCTTGTTTGTGAGAGGAGGAAACGAAAAAATGTATGCATGGAACAAAATAACAGGAAAAAGCAGAACCTGTTACTAGACATCTACAGTTGTGTTAGTGGTCAGTAGAAACGTTCTTTACCTGTTCTCTGATAATTTAAACTTCTCAAACCCAGGTGATAGTAAATGGAAAAGCAAAGAGATCATCAGATCATCGGCTGAAAGACTTACTACAGATGGTGCGACTGGAGCTTTAATAAGTTACTTAAAATCAAACAGGCTGTGTGTGGTTGGGGTGGTTTTGTTTGTGTCCGTAGCTGCCTCCTCCTGAAACACGTATATTGTTGAGCTGCCAAATACCTATGTTGATTTGAGCCTTTAGAACTGCTAAAAATGGCAGGAAATTGAGATTTGTAGAAGCCTGATCAGCCAGAGCATTATTAAAAATGTTATTCAGAATTTCTCTCAAACATGGCAACCAATCAAATGCTGGATGGCTTATACTCCCCAATATGTGTTTAAAAAGTGTTCATACTGCAGTCATGAGAGAATACGTCATGCAAATCGTGCCTCCTGGCAAGGGAGGAATCAGTTGGCAATTGCGTTGATATCCCAGACAAGATGGTGAGCCTAGTGTGAGAAACCAGCATGCCAGACTGAAGAATGCTTCATTTGCATATCCACAAATACCCATTGCTAATCTAAGCAGGAAGCATAGTAAATTTATATTGGGTGATCTAACAGAAGAAGAAAAAGTGGAGGCCCATTAATTGCACTAAATGCTTGCCTGCAAACAGCGAGGCAGCATAACTGCAAAACATAATTGGAGCAGTAAGGATTTGGAGCAGGGTTCTCTCTAACGTGTAACACCCTTGAGAGAGGTTTGTCTTGGCTTCCGTCACTCCATCAGAGAAATCTTAAATATGAGTTAAAGGAAAAGATTAGTTTTAGCTGCAGTTCTAAGTTGGGTGCTTAATTTATGCTCAGGTTCTGCTTCTGTTTCCAAATCCACTGTCAACAGCTTTGCCTTGTGCTATAAAATCATTCACTTTGGTTTCAGACTTGTCTAGTGTCTAAAGTGAGGGGAAAGAATTCTGGCAAACCTGGAGTGCTTTTAATTAAACAGAGAAAAGTAAATAATATTGCAGTTACACTCTTTAAATGCTTGCAAAGCAGGGTAAGTTTGAAAATCTTGAAAGTTTTGCTTTATTTCTCATTAAGATGCCGTGGTCAATATAGGAACTGGGAGAAGAATATTAGAAACAAAAATCTGTGCTGTCACATCCCCACTTGTCATGACTCAGACATCTGACAGGGAGTGATATTTGGAAAACAGCTGATGACTGCTGGAAATAATGAATGTTTTCCCACTTCTATCCTTTCTGGTAGAAACCAAGTCTGGGAGTGGGGTGGGTGTAAATAAATAGTTTAATGGCTGAATTGAAGAGTTATGCATATTTGTTTCCTCGAGGTGGTCTTCTCAGGCCAGAGATCTGCTTTATGTGTCTGCCAGTCTGATCAGTTAAAATTGTGAATACCTGATTTGCTGATTTCAGTTGTCTCTGAGTTAGAGGAGAAGCAGGTTTTGGAGTTTGCAAGTGATACATATACTTCTCCTGTTTCCTATGGGACCTGGGAATGAATGTGTGCAGAAGTCAGAAATGTCCGCTCTCTTTCTATGTCTCATATGTTGCGAGATACCCAACTTGACATGTGTGTGACCTAGCCTTTGGAGACAGCGAATTGTGTTGATGCAATTGCCATTGAAACGGAAAAAGATGCTTCTTCAGAAAAAGAGCATCTCTAGCTCTTTTTTCTTTAATATTGAATTAAAAATTAAGGAAAATCTAGGTGATAACTGACTGACTGCAAACTGAATATATTATTTACACATTTCTCTGGAGAATGGGGATTAA
This sequence comes from Loriculus beryllinus, assembly GCA_039877255.1. Lineage (NCBI taxonomy): Eukaryota > Metazoa > Chordata > Aves > Psittaciformes > Psittacidae > Loriculus > Loriculus beryllinus. The sequence goes on from JBCJKH010021789.1 coordinate 21,167, forward strand.
TAAATTCATGTAAAACACATGCTCTCAAAAAGAGAAGTCTATTTTCATACGACTTCAGAAATCTAGCATCCTTCTGTTGCTCATTCCTTAACCAAGAAATGACCTTTCCTGAGATAGAGAAATTAAGTTGTTATGTTGAGCTATTCTTAGCATTGCTGTGCGGGTTTCAGTAATCTGGTCACATACAAAAGATCAATTTTTCAGTCTATTGGACAACCTCAGGACTGGGTAGGATTTGTTACTACCTTGGGCTACTGAGGGCAGGTTTGACCATTTGTGTGGAAATGGTCAACATTTAATTGCTTTTACAAAATTTGTTACAGAGCCTGGAGTTTTGTCACATATTTCCCCAAATAACCTCTTTAAATTAAAATCTCCCCTCTCCAGGATGCATGAACCTCCAAGAGTTTGCTGTAAATGAATAGTATCATTAGCATGGCTTGTGGCTTCTGTTCATCTGTTGTCTGTTCTCTCTGTTGCAAAGGTTAAGGCTGAAGTTTCTTTATCAACATGGGATTTACTGTCTGATGCAAAGATTGCTCCAAGCATTATTACTTGGTGGCTAGGGCTTGAAAGAGGGTGTGAACTCAGTTTGATTGACATGAATAGATAAGTAGATAAGTCCTAGGCAACAATTGAAATATTTATAAGAATTAATTGTTTGGAAAACTTCCAAATGGACTCTTAATATGTTACTTTACAACTTTTTTTTTTTTTTTGCCATCAGTTTGTTTGTGCTGTCATTTTAAATTTCCCAGACAAAGACTATTAAAAAGACTTAAAAAATCATTATTTTTGACAGGTCAGACAAAGGAGTTTTGTTATATACTGCAGACATAAGCGTAATTGATGTGTAACTGATACAAGCCCATGAATCAGTTGTGTATTAGTCTGTTGCAGGCCTATGAATGAGCCATGATATTTGTAAAACAAAGCATTTATTAAATCTCTCCAAGCCGCCTTTGAGACTTTTTATTAAGAATGCTGACTTCTGTGTACTTCTGTCGCAATATTTGGTTTGTAGAAGCTTTCCCTCTTGTTTTGTAGAGCAGAGGTTCCAAAGAATGGCACAGGGTAAAAACTATTCCACGGAATGAGTGCAGCTAACTGGAGCTGACAAGTGTGTGAAACCAGGCTAGGTTTTTCCTTTTCAGCTATTGTAATATCTTTACAATTACTGCTTTGTAGTAGATATTTCAGTAACTGTGCAGCTTTATAAATATTTTTTAAAAGTGGTTTGCTTTTCAGGTATCTGTTCCTGGATTTAGACCAGTTTTCTTTTGTATATCCACACAGACAATGTTTTTGCTCAGGAATTTGTGATGCTTAAACTCGGTTTGATTCCTCTTTAGTTTTCTAAGGAGTCTGGAAACTGAGAAGGGGCATACTATTATCTTAGACTTGGGGATTTTTGTAGCCTTGCAACATCTGGGCTTGAAGATTTCTGCTCTGATGAGGAACTAGATGAAACCCAAGTATATTTTACTTATAAATTAATACTTTTATAAAGCCTTGCAGTACCTTGCACTCTCTCGTGCTCTTTTGATAAAATAGCAAATGGCAATAGTGTAGATGACTACATGGCAAATGCCTCAGTAGTGAGGTGGTGAAACTTGAACATAAATTTGTTTTGCAAAATACAGGGAGGGTTTTGGTTGGGAAAATGTACATTAACCACTGAAAAACTTGCCTTAACCAATTATTTATAATCTCTTTGTGATGTGAAGAAGTATATGTATTACTTGTACAGTTCCCTAAAATATGGTATATATGTGGACTGGCAGGCAAAAATCCTCCAAAATTACCATTACTTTTGATCTAAGTTGTAGTATCCTACAGTTTTTGCGTAGTTAATTGATTCTGTTCATATCTTCCAGAATAGCATACAGACAGTCAAGATGCCAAGAGAGGAAATACTGACATGATTATTTAGATGTTCTTGTATGTGTGTATAAATATGAACTGGAAAAGCTGACTGATAGGAGTAACTGGGATGACTTTGACTTTTAAAAATAATATATGCTAGCAGGAGAGCACTTCATGCTTTCTACCTTAGGAAAGAATGTGCGTAATCAGAAAATAAGGAAAATGTGTGAAGACAATGCTATGTATGGAATTAATCTGCAGAACTCCTTGCCCCAAGAAAACAATGAGAGGCAATTGCTGGTATATAGTAATGGGAAAATGCACACATTTTGCACATGTTTTCATAGAATCACAGAATGGTTTGTGTTGCAAAGAACTTTAAAGATCATCTAGTTCCAATCTGCTACCATGGGCAGGGATACATTCCACTAGACCAGGCTGCTCAAAGCCCTGTCCAACCTAGCCTTAGTATTTTCTTGAAAGTGCACCATGATCCTGCCTGATGTTGGGTAAGAACCGCTTGAAGAGCTGCCTCATCTTAGGCTGTATTTTATGTCTGTATCCCTGTTTGTTCACATATTTTACGTAGAAGCATCAGCTGTTCAACACAACCAGAAATTGAATATTGAGCTTGGTGGACCAATTTGCATGATGTGGTATGGTTGCTATTTGACAGCAAATAGAAAGAAATATTATTGTCTTTGTAGATGAGTGAAAACTAATTGCATGCATGTGCCTTTGCTTCTCTTTATTTTTGTATTAATTGTGTTCATTCCTCCAATATTAATCAGTTTGGGATAGGAACAATTCAGACTAGGATGTGAGCATGCAGAAGCAATGGTAACTGCATAGCTGGTTGTGTTACCTCTTTATGCTGAGGGGAACGGCTTGCTATGTGGGTAAGGGTTCATAGTGATGTGTAAAACTGTGAATGAAATTTCTAGGTTAGATGTTAGTTCAGCTTTGTCTTACGGGGAAGAGGTTTATGCAATGTTTCATAATGCAGAAACATTGCAGGAAGTTGTGGGGGGAGGAAAAGAGCATGTTTATATTCCTGAGACTGATAGCTGACATCCAGAAGAAAGGGAAGCTTGCCTCTCTTAACATCATACTGTTGTTTTGTGGGTGCAAAAAAGCTCACAGGAAATTCATGTTTGTGAAAATAGAGCTATGGGATTTTCCTGTATTGCTGACTTTGCCTGTACAGCGCTGTTGCATCTCTGTATGCAACTCTTACTTGAAGCATGGCCTTGTTCTGTAAAATGGGGAGTGTTTCTGATGGGCTCCCTCAAGTATAGCTGATTTTGCCTGATCAGGTGACTAAACAGCCTGAATAAGTTAGAGGAGGGGGGAAAAATAAGATTCACCTAAACTGAACACAGTCATTTAAGTGGTTGAATGAAATTATGGTAAAAACATTGCTTTTCCAGTCTATTATCAGAGTTTATTTTGTAGTAAGTCTTATTAAACCTATATCATGGAGCATACTCCATGCATGTGCATTAGGCTGCAAGTCATCTATGTTTTACTGAAAAATGTCTTCTGATATAAAAGTTTTATGTATAAATATGTCAGCTGAGTTGCTGTAGTAAGTAGAAATCATTTTCTGTCTTAAAAGTTTGAAGGTCATCTGTTTGTCCTGGTAAGATCTTAAATAGGAGAGGAGTTGGGACAGAGGAAGGACAAAGATGATGTCTTGAGAACAGCAGGGCTAGCACACAAGCCTCTGTTATGGTGCACCTCCTGAGTCTTTAGTGGCATGAATGAGAGATTGTGTTGTATAAGGAGGTTGCATATAAAAAACTAATCTTATGTAAAATTGAGAAGTAGGAGTTCTGCCAGGAGAGAAGGGGGTTGCTTCACTTCAAGTTGTGCTTTTGAGGAAGTGTATTTGCTACAACTCACATGCTTCGACTTGAGTAAAAGTGAAAATGCAAGATAATAGAAACTCCACAAATTCTTGTCACAGACAAAAGTTAGAACTTTGAACTGTGCTTATGTGTGCCAATGTGCTTAAAGAGAGACCTGTACCCTATTTTGTATTGCTTAAGAAAATAAAATAGTAGCACTGTATTAACAATTTTTTGTAGACAGTTCCTTTCCCACTAGTTGTGTCACACCTATTTACTTCTACCTTTATTACAGCTAATGTAGCCATAGCACATTAGGATTGTTTGTTATTTATAATCTCTGTGCCCCTATTGTAAGTGAAAGCCACTTCTCACATGAGCTGTGTGGAATCATCCTTGGCCACCTTATATCCCTTAGCTGAACATGAAAGAAACTTTATTACCGAGTCATTAATAACCTACTGTATTTGAGGGAAAGAGTAAAGATAATAAGTGAAGAATTAATTTGGTTCACGCTAGTGATCTGAACCTTACGCTTGTGTTTCATCGATTCCTAACCTCTGTTGCTTTTTCTTCTATGTAAAGTACCTGCAACCTCAATTTTTCACTAAACTGAAGGCTTTTATTAGATGATATAATCTAGCAGCACATTCTGGAGTACACTTGACATTTTTGACCTGCTTACAGGCAGTGTTTGGAGGTTGGTGGTGATAGTTGCTAAGCAGCCTGTCCTTCATGCAGATGTCTCTGGAGTTGGCAAAGGCTCTTGATAGTGAGTTCTGCTGCAAATGAGAAGTAATTTGTAGTCTCTTCCATTGCAAAGAGATATCGGCAGTAAGTATCAGGCCAGTCCCAGAGGTCTGGTTTGTTGGGTTTTTTTTAAGTCCACAATCACTGAACGAAACCAAACCCCCCCTTTTGTGGTATACTGAAGCTATAAGAATGACTGTTAAATATCTGAGTGGAATGTAGCTTTTATTTAAATCTCTATAGTAATTTTGAGAGAACTGTCAACAGTTTTGTTTCTAAAGCTAGCCTGTATCTGCAACCTAGAATATTAGGCTGTTTAAGCTTCAAGGAGACTGCGATGTGTTAATTGTTTCTTGACTTGTTAAATCCGCAAGTTAAAACAAATAATTTGTTTTAAGAAGAGTTGTCTGGAATTTGTCTTGGTGTCAAACTTCTAATGGACTTCTGTTTCAGTGGAATTAGGATTTGACCTGGTGTTTTCCAATTTAGTCCAATGGCTTTTTTTGACTTTGCTGCAATGTAGGTTCTCCCTTATAAAAACAATTTAAAAGGGCATAACATTTTATTTGCTTGATTCCTTGAAATGGCAGAAATGAAATCAAACCTCTGTTTGAATGTAAGAAAATAAGGAAATGACAGCAACAAATTGTCCTGTGTCATTCTGACAGCATGAACCAAACAAAACACTGGGTAGGTAATGAAAACTCAGCTTTAAATTTGAAATAATTGTTTCCTATTTTGATTTAATATGTTAACAGAAGACTTAAAAACTTCAAAGTATATTACCTGTTAACAAATCAAATCAAGAAGGGCAGGGGAGTGACCTAGTGTCCCTAAACTTGTGGGGAGCAGTGAGCAAGGAGACGGAAGCAAGCTTGATCTTAAGATCTGCCTTCAGTATTCTAAATAAATGTTGCAGCTACGGGTGCTTGTGAGGAATCATTGCATTGTATTTTTCAACTCCTAAATAATAATGCTTCATGAGGGAAGACTGTAAAATGGATTTAGTGGTCAGTATGATGTTGAATAATACTCCTGCGGGCTGAAGGATTATTTCTGTGGCTGGAGCCACAGGATTATGTGGGAGATGATAGATGTAGTTCAGGACAACTTTTAAAACCTGAAAGGTATTTTTGGAGTGTCAGCGAATACCTGGCACCTTAGGAAGATCTTATGTCTGTCAAATAAGTTCATATCAATTCTAAGAACAGAACTTGAATATATATGTATTATATAGATATAATATATAATGTTACATATATTAAATATATATGAATATGTTAAAGTTCTTAACTTTATGTTATATTTTTAATGCTGGTTTTATGCCTACCAGTTTTGTTTTGAGGATGTTTTAGATTAAACTGTCAAATCTTGATCTCAGAGTAATATGATTATGAGATCAGAAAAAGATGCAGGAGAGGTTATTTCTTGCCATTCAACATGATTGATTAATAATAGTCAGAATAACTTTGCACTGAATTAATCTAATTGTCCTTGCTGCAGGCATTTTAGATTATGTGGATGTGCCCCTCCAGCTAATTTGAGATAAAATAATCTGAATGTGTTCAGAGTTCAGTATCTGTGGCAGACATGCTTTATTGCTCTCCTGCGAAGATGGTTAAATGCTTCATGGAATTATCAGTGATTATAACGTGTACTTTATGGCCAGCTAGAATACATGAGTAGGTAATACCACATACAGTCGCCTGTGTTCGCTAGATTTTGGAAAATGGAATGTAAAAACTGGCAGAGTTTGTTTTCTAAATTATTTATGGGCTTACTATTGCCTCTTAGTGTCTTCCATTCGTTGTCCTGAGGAATTTTGAACAAGTTGCTGGAGTTACTTTTGTGCATCAGTTTGAGGTTACTTGTCCTTTTTTTCTTTTTGTTGTGGTGGCAATAATGCAAATAATTAATAATAAAAAAGAATTAGAAGTTCAAAAGATGACTCTGTTACACTTGATGCTTCATTATATTTAAAGGGGTTAGCAACATTCTGCCACCATTTTACAGCTTTGCAAAGTCTGGAAGGCAGAGGAAATTGTTTCTGTGTATCTTTGTTTTCAGGCTCTTACAGCAAGAAGGAAAAATTGTAACTACTGTAGCACATCAAGATTTGCTATCATATTTGATATTCTTTTACCTATTTCAGTTTCAGTAGATGGGAACAAGATAAAAGGACTGTTTTTTCTCCTTCTCTGTGGAAGAGAAATCAACCTCTTGTAGGTATTTCGGAGGTTTGTTTCTCATGAGCTAGGTCTGCAGGAATGCAGCATCTGCTGCTCTTGTACGGGCAGCACCCTTCCCTCTGGGTTGGAATGTCAGTCCTTCCTGGAAAGAAGCTGTGGAGAGATGACAGTTTATGGCCTCCTCCTAAAAGGCACACTAAATTCTGTTCTTGTTCCAGTTTTAAAGGCACCAAGCTATTCTCTACTGGTTCTAATTTACATTAAAATAACTTGTGTCTTTATCCGTTCTTTTGATATGGAGCAGGACAAAGTCTGATCATATAAACTTTGTCTTTCTGTGTGCTGCTGTGGTATAAAGTGTCTATATTCAGTAATCTGGGGGTATGTGGAATAAAATAACATTTTAACTAGTGCTTTAAAGTTCACAGCAGCTTTAATATGCATAAACCATCTTACGAAAATGCAAAGCCCCATTGTCCAATAAGCGCTCCTTTGAGGAGAGAAACAATCAGGTTAAACAGTGATTTTTTTTGCTATGTAAGTGTAGAGGGAGAGGGCTGGACTTTCAAGATACCCAGGGAGAGGAAGGATGGCTGTCTGGTAAGATCAGTGGCTACATTGGGGGATTGGGGTTTTGCCTCAGCTTTACTGTATGCTTCTTATCTGATTGTAGGACAGTCACTTAACATTCTTTTCTTCCATTTCTAGCCTCTAAAATAAATTGGCATTTTCCCCTATCTTTTCTATTTGATGCCTAGTGCAAGAAGGGTTTTATTGTGTGAGGAAGGTAGGGTTTTTTATTGCTTGAGGAGAGTGGGTTTTGGTTTGGTTTTGCTGTTGTTTTAGTGGGTTTTGGGTTTGGGGTGGTTTTTTTTGGTATTTGTTTTTAAAAAACAGAAAGTTTCTTGTGCTGGTGTGTAATTAATTAGGTCACATAGCTCAGTGGGACCACAGCTCAGGGCCTCCTCTGTTGTGGTAGTGACGTAAAGAAACCCTACATCTTAATTTGTATTGTCAGAGATTCTCAGGCTTGTCCACTTACTTTCATTTTTAGCCTTTTGGAAAGCACAGTATCATTTTTGTTCTTTTTCCTCAAGGTTTTTTAGGCTTCTGCCAGCATTTTATTCTGTTCTTAAGCAGCTACAGCTCTACTGTGCTGATCAGATAAATAAAATGAAGAAACAGGATATTCACACAGCTTTTATCTGAATAGCCCTTCCGCAATTAGCACTTCCATCTTTCTGAATTGTTTTAAGCCTTATTTGCATATGTTTATGATCTGAATTTTATTTATATTTGGTAACAAATGTAATTATGAAAATGTTACCCAATGTGAATAACTCTGATCAGAAGTTACATTATCAATTGGGTTTTTTTTCTGTCCAGTCTTCTCTTTACTCTTCTGAGCTCTTTGACTAGTATTTGTCACCAGCCAGGTTTCATGTGATAGCCCAGATAGTTCTGGTTTCTTCCTGAAAATGTAGCCAGAGATAATGACTTATCCTATGTCCTGGTTTTTAGGAAGAAAATTAACTCTATCCCAGCTGAAACCAGGAGACAGAGTTTTGCAGTGATGGTACCATGTGAAGGGAAATTGCAGTGTGTTGAGCAGAAAAAGAAATACTTCAGGGGTGTGAAGGAAGAAAAAAGAAGGCAAAAAGGGTATGCAAATTTTGTGGCAGAGAAGAGAGAAATAGGGATGGTTCTGGGAGGAAGCAATTATCTGGTTGCTTTACTCAGCTGCTGAAACCACATATGTACCAGCTGAGACATAGCAGCATCTCTATGCCTGCAATCTTAGTACCTGTACTGCCCACAACAACCAATAAATTACACAGTAACTTCATGTTAAAACCTTACATCCTTGCTTCACTCCAGCCTGTGCAGCTGTTCTCTGCAAAGTTTCACACATAGTAATTATCTCTTCCTGTCACCACTAAGATACCTCTCTTTGCTGCTGCTAGAGTTTAATTGAACTGCAGGGAGAGCACTGGCAGGTTCTTTACAGTATACCCAATACATGAATTATGCTGGATTAGTAGAATCATGGCAGGTTCACACTGTAATATAGGAGTACAAGTGATATGCTTCTGGAAGCTGGGTAGTCACTGCAGCACTTTGACACAGGTTTGGAAGTAGGCATAGAGTAGTCCTGCATGACCCAATCTCTGGTGACACTAAACAGCCTTGTGGTTATGTAGTGAGGTGATTTATTTGTCAAGGTGACACAAGGTGAAACTGATAGAGCTCACTAGTATCACATGACTTACACGTAATCAAACATTTCCTCTTACCTATGTTTTCCTTGTCTGTGCTTCTAGTCCCTGTTCAGGTCTCTTGGATTATATTTTCCCAGGTAAGGTGAATGTCAGCAACCCGCTTCCGGAGGCCACTGCTGTGATTCTGAGCACTTCCACGCAGGCTGTTATGCTGAGCTGGGAGGTCAGCTACCTGCCTTCAGGATGGAGATTTGAGAGGCAGTGGGGTTCCAGCGTATTTTAGAGCTGCCGTCGTAGTGATAGCAGGCTTACTCATGGCAGTCTTAAACATAGTAATGTATGTGTAGAGTCACAGGCTGGTTGAGGCTGGAAGGGTCATCAAGTTCAACCCTCCTGCTCAAGCAGGGTCTCCTATTGCTGGTTGCCCAGGAATATGTCCAGATGATTTTCTTAATATCTCCAAAGATAATTCATGTAGCTCTGTACATTAATAAAATCATTAATTGTTTGTATACTGTTGAAGAGTGCCCTTATACACAGTGGTGGAATTTGGAAAACACCTACCTTACAGAGATGTGGTAACAACTGACAGTCCTCAATATAAATACTAGCTGTCACTGTATAATTGTATCTATAATTACTGTGTTTGAAAGTGGGAGACAGGTTCATTTTCAAGGCAGTAGTGATGTCAGCAGTTATTTGTAAGGTAATTTGTGAGGGGTTATTGGTAAAATGCAAGTCTTTGCCTTCTGGTAAATTATATTTAGCAGAACATCCATGCAGAAAGTAAAAAAAAAAATAAGAAAAAAATTAATAAAAATCATACTGATCGAATGTTCATCATGAATAATTCTTTTCTAAAGTAAAACGTAATTGATAACTGATGCTGGAACAGGATCCAAAGAAACTCCAATTCAAGGTGAATATTTTTGCCTCCATGCTGAGTATTTCCTGTGTTGTAGCTGTTGGCTGCTTTGGCTTCTGTGTAAACAAGCTTTGAAGGATGTCATAGGTTTCAGCCTTCCTAAGCATTGGAAATAGGACATTGATCATTAGGTGTTTTAATCATGTATCATATGACCAATGCCTTATGTGGCAATGAACTATGGAAGCATTGTGAAACTTCTGGATTTTAAATAGACATTGGGCAAGACTGAGTATTCTGAGTATCATGTGAGGTAACCTGATGTTCAGAAAAGGTGGAGATTTCATATGGGGAGTAGATGCAGCTGTGTTTTTTCCTCCATCAGTAAGCGTGGATGTACCTTCAATTTCTGAAGGGCAAAATCAAGCTTCCTGTTTCCTTGCTGTATCAATTCTTGAATTCAGTTAACTGTCCTACTTAACCTAAATCATCTTCTGTAGTACTCAGTGAAAATAGCATGTAGGCTATTCTAGTAAAAATTGCTAGCTGTGAAATGGTTCGTACAGGTGCCTTGAATTCTGCTCATGAGCTTCCCTGAAATGTTTGCATTCGTAAAGATGATACTGCTGGTGCTACAGTCTGGGTTTGGGCATTTATGACAAGGCACCAAAGTTTGCTTTTTATGTGACTATCCCACCTGCAAACTCATAGAGCCCTGCAGTGTTCTCACCTGTGTTTTTTGCTCTTGACAGTGTGTGTCTGGTGTAATTCTCATGGTCCTTTTTCCTAAATAATTGCAGATTTTCTTAACTTACTGTTTTTTTTTCCTTCAGTCATTTGAGGAAGATCTTGCCTGACTTTTGGGGATCTTCACATTAGTGATTACAGCCTGTAACAAAATTTGCCAGAAACACTCAAGGTTACCATGAACTTTGAAATACTTAACATTTTTCTTTGCATTCTGAACATTGACTGCTACTTGGATCCTTGAACCTTGACAATGGCAGATGTTGGAAATGTGGGTTTTAAGTGATAGTCACTCAGCTGGATACTGCATTGGTAACAAATAAATCACCCCACGTAACAGATTGAAACAGCTCCTTTGTATGATCAACCAATTCAGAGATGATTTTATACAGAATTTTACATTTCCTACTGTATATTGGTATTTACTGCATCCTAATAAAAAGGCCGTCTGCCACATGACAGTTGCCTCTCATAGCATCCAGAGTCATAAATGCTTGGATCTTTATGGTACGTATTGGATGGATACTTACAAAGTGAAGTCCATACCTCCAAAAGCTTGTAATACAAAAAAAAAAAAGCTATTAAGTGTTGAAAAGGAGAAGCTATAGTTTGAATATATTCAGTTTGACCCAGCAGGTTAGGCAGAAAGAAGACTGGTGTTTAGAAGCTCATGGGTCCTGTTTGTGTCTGTGCTTTATCCTTGCTGCAAATTTTGGCAGATAAAATTCTGAAGACTTTGTTGGCACTAACAAGTTTTAAAACTGTTGCCAAGTTGCATAAAAGTCATTAATCCTTGTTTATTGTCAGGGTTAGTGCTCTGAACAAGCTTGATTATTTAGGGAAATTATTGAAAAAATCCACCCTTGCAGAAAAATGAAGTTAATTTTTATGACAAAAGAAACTAAGTTGATGACTTTGCCTAGAGAGGCCAGGACAGATTAACTAGAAACTAATTACAACTTAATTGTGTTTTTCTCCTGCTGTTGTCCCCATCTGTATGTGGTGGTTTATAAAATACTGTAAAAATGAATGAGATGGCAATAACATAAAGATATTTGCTATTTTGCAAATAATAATAAATATTATAAAAATTAATAATTATTAACACCTAAGTTTTTAAGCAAGTTTTTAACCTGTGCATTTGCAGAGGACTGCAATGAAATATAACGAGTTTATATTCAGACTTGAAAATTATTGATGTTTACTCTAAAAGGAGAAAGAATCTTACTTTGAAACGGTTACTTGAGGGATTTTTAATTGTCATTTGAAGACCTTTTAAATCTGATTTTAAAATTCAGATCCTTTTAGGATACAGTAACAAAGGCAGAATGTAAAGTGAGTAATAATGGTCGTAGTCCAGTATATTATCTTTGTTCATCCTTAAAAGGAGATCTCTGTTTTATTATTTGATTTCCAAGTCACTGCACCGTATTCTTGTATGAATCTCTTGCTGCTGATGCTTTTTAGGGAATCTTTTTCATTGCTAAACCAACTGAACATATCCAAGTTACAGGTCATCCTGTAAGGCTCCTTTGTAGCCTTTTTCTATTACTTAACACTAAACATTGCTAAAAAAATCATGTTGACAGTGCATCTGAGGTTTGGGGGAGGGAGGTTTTCCTCCCAGACTGAAACCCTCTTCCTTAAGGTATTTGAGTAACAAATGGGAAGGGACCCCAAAATGGCCTTGAAAATTCACTTTAGAGGGACCTTATACTGTTGCCACGGGGTTGGCTTTGGCCAGGAAGAGCATGGTGACCACGACATGCAAACACAGAGCAAACTTGTCAATATAGACAATTACCAGTTGCTGCATGTTCTGTAGAGATAGAGGGCCTGTGGTCATCGCAAAGGATGAAGAAGAATCTGTTGTCAGTGTTTTCTGTATTTGCAAGCCATAGGCTTGTTTTGGAGGTGCCTCTTTTTCTTGTCCCAGTCTTCTCTTTTGCCTTTCATCCTGGTGCCACGATGTGCAAAGATGGCTTGGTCAGAGTAGAGTATCTGTTTCTTTGTGTTCGGTCTGTGCATGAATCCAAGCTACTTGGACTTGTGAAGACTTAGGAATTGGCAGATAAGGCATCAGATGGTGCTGATTTTATTTTTTTTTTATACCAATTATATTTTGCATCACTGATTTCATACTGGCAGAATTAATTTTTGGGGGGCCTAAGACAGCGGTGGGTGATTACAGTGATGTAGACACACAGCGGGGTCGATAATGAATGATTTACAAATTTGGTAGTGTTTTGGGGAGCACAGCTCTTGCCTGCTGGAATAATGTTCTTGTCTGATAGATCAGTTTGCTGCAATGGAAGCTGCATTAGATATTAACAATTTTATGGCTTACAGTCAGTTGTGGAATGCTGTAGGGCAGCTGTAACACAAAGCTCATGTGTGAGGCTGTGTTTGGGAGGATGTGCATTGTCCAAACTTAGCAAAAGCATATGGTGTCCTAAGTTCTTCATAGTGATGCTGGGCAGGATGTCTGATGAAGGACAGAAGGATTGGAGAGAAGGCCCTTGCTAGGCTTTGTCTTACCCAGCATGTCAGCAGTGCTCTGACACCTTGGTTTTGTCCATCCCTGTGGTTCCCAGATGTGCTACATGCCCCAGAACCATGGTGGGTGAGGCTGTACATACACATGCTATACCCCTCCAAACCCTTGGTGTCACCCACTGTCTGCAACCACTGTCCCACAGTGCATCCTGCAAACATAGAATCATAGAACAGTTAGGGTTGGAAAGGACCTTAAGATCATCTAGTTCCAACCCCCTGCCATGGGCATGACAGACATAACATTCTGCTGTACATACTTTTGCAGCTGGGTGCATGTTTCTCTACTCTGGACATTGGAAGATGTTGCCCGGTGAAGCTGTGGCTGCCCCATCCCTGGCAGTGTTCAAGGCCAGGCTGGGTGGGGCTTTGAGCAGCCTGGTCTAGTGGAAAGTGTTCCTGCCTGTGGCAGGGGAGTTGGAACTGGATGAAGTTTAAGATCCCTTCCAACCCAAACCACTCTAGATACACTTCTGAGTCAAGTCACCTTCTTTATTTTTGCCCAGTGTTGAGTCTGAGTACTGATTTTCCACCCAGGAACTGCTGAGCGCAGGGTACTTACTAAAGTTCTGGAAGGTCAACTTCAAACTTGAGTACTTAGCAAGCATCAGAAAACAGCATATCCTGTTATCCTGGGCAAATCTCCCTTTTGGAGGGCACGGCTGTTCTGGCCTGATGTACCTGCCTTATGTGACCAGAGATGCTATTAATAAGTTTGCAGTTTTGAAGTATTGCACAGCTATGAGTTACCTCTCCAAAAACTTGGAGTATTTAATGGAATGAGTATGGAGAAGTTGAGTACGTGACAGTTCTGCCTGCTGGCTGACATTTCTCCCTGAAGCTATAAAATAGCTGCAAGTCTTACGGCTTTATTTTAACCTCCTGGGAGGTTTACCTTGCATTTAACAGCTGAAACAATGCAGCCATGGAGAACTTCAAAGTGACTTTGCTTCGACTGCAGTGAGATCCAGGCAAAGCAGGTTCCTTCCTGTAAACACTCACTTTCCATGGCTCAAATTCTTTGCTTGTTTAAAAGCACCATCATTAAGAATCACCTACTAATGTTTTGTCCAGGAGTTTGACAGTGTGTATGATCCTCCTGGTTTGTGCTGTGGGGAAGATAAACTGATCTTTCCACACTCTTAGAAAGCTGGATAGGGTGGATTGAATTGTTTTTATGGTCAGTGGAGACCTTAAATCAGTCTTCAAATACCTAAGGGAGCCCTCCATGAAACATGGAGAGGGACTTATGAGCATGTCGTGACAGGACAAGGGAGAATGGCTTTAAACTGAGAGAGGAGCGATTTAGATGAGATATTGGGAAGAAGTTGTTCCCTGTGAAGATGGTGAGGCCCTGGCACAGGTTACCCAGAGAAGCTGTGGCTGCCCCATCCCTGGCAGTGTTCAAGGCCGGGTTGGATGGGGCTTGGAGCAACCTGGTCTAGTGGAAGGTGTCCCTGCCTGTGGCAGGGGGCTGGAACTGGATGAGCTTTAAGGTCGCTCCCAGACTATTCTGTGATTATTTTTTTAATATCTCTATGTTTTAGAACCTAGACCTTCCTTGTGCATACAACCAACAATGTATACAATATGTTTATCTCGTGAATCAGTGCTTCAGAAAGGTTTGTTCTGTTTTATCATTTTTTAATCAGCAGTGGTTGAGGATCTTATGCAGATGGAAATCTTATTTTTTATCATTGAACACTGCTTACCGCAGTGAAAAGTTCATTTGCTAGCAGCTACTGTGGTGTCAGCAACCAAGTGATGCTGGTTTAACATTGCTAACTTGAGCTGCAAATCCTGCAAGCTGAAAGGTAAGTAGGAGACAGCTGAGTTATTTGAAATGACAAGGTTATTTTCTCACAGTCTAAGTGACTCTGTTCTACCTTATCCCACTTGTTTGCTTATACTGTCTGGTGGCACTTGAGACTGTTTTGGTACCATGGAGATTTTGTCTGAGGCTGATTGCTTCTCTCATTTGGGGTTTCCTATTTAAGTGGAGCTTTAGTGTTGCAGTTTCCTTGACAGAAATGTGAAGTGCGAATTGATACACTACTGCTGTCTATTTAGCTAAACCAAACAAAATCTTGATTTCTACGCTTTGGTATTTGAAAGTTAAAGGGATTTGGTTTCTATTGCAGTACTCATTCTGTAAAAGCGAGACCATTTTCTGTGCTGTAGCACTGCCTACTTGTGCTTTGCTATGGCATTTTCCATTCTAGGATTTTATAAGAATCATTCAGTATTTCCTGGTTTTAGCTTAAACCATGACACCATAAAATATTTGTTCCTATGATATGAAACAGGTAGTCTTTGCACAGGTAGTCTTTGCCATATAGTTTTAAGTCAGTAGTATGAAATGGCTTTAGCTGCTTATCGTTTGCGTCGTAGAATCATAGAATAGTTAGGGTTGAAAGGACCTTAAGATCATCCAGTTCCAACCCCCTTTCCATAAGCAGGGACACCTCACACTAAACCATGCCTCCCAGGGCTTCGTCCAACCTGGCCTTGAACACTGCCAGGGATGGAGCACTCACAACTTCCTTGG
>JBCJKH010021797.1:0-15897 GCA_039877255.1 Loriculus beryllinus
TCCCCTTAGTGAAGCCATGCTGGCTGTCACCAAGCACCTTGTTGGTTTTCATGTGCCTTAGCATGTCTTCCAGGAGAATCTGCTCCAAGATTTTGCTAGACACAGATGTGAGACTGACTGGTTTGTAGTTTCCCGGGTCATCCATTTTCCCCTTCTTGAAAATGGGGGTTATATTTCCCCTTTTCCAGTCATCTGGAACGTCATGTGACTGCCATGATTTTTCAAATACGATGCTTAAATTTACAATAATGCAAATAAATGCTTAGCAACTGCAATCTGCTGACTCCACTAAATATAACCAAAACTTGACTTTAACCCAATAAATACTTAGTTTGAATAATTAATTTACATTATTGCATCTCTTTGAATAAGTTAATCTTTATTATTTACATGTCTGAGCATGAGAAATACACATTTCAGTTGTCAGCTTGTAATTTTGACATGCAACTGTATTTATGCCAAAAGTAATGAAAACATGGAAGTAGATTTGGGACAGATGGATGACACTGCAGTAAACTGCATGGGAAAAACTCTCTCTGAATTATTTGCGTTAGTGATACACATCTCCTCATCTTTAGAGATCTCAGATGATTCTTTACACTCAGGGAGTACAAAGGACAAAGTCACTTACCCATACTCTTTGCTGGTGAATGGTACAGAAATTACAGGAAACAGAGGTCATATGAGTATTTTGAATGGATGAATACAGACTTCATCTCTGTCATGTATATCACAGAAAAAACAAAACAAATCCCCTTCCTCCTTTTCCTCCTCCTCCTCAAAAAAAAAAAAAAAAAGAAAGCCTATGGTTTGTGATACTCTCATAGTTGTTGGATTTTTTTTTCTAAAACCTCATTAATGACCTCAGAAATATTAAATTTCCCCTGATGTTGCTTTAATATAAGACAAAGTATATCAAGAAATAAAATAATCTACTACTTAACTCACATAGGAGTTATAATTCTTATCATAAAGGAAATACTTTCTTCCCTTTGCATTTGATTTTAGAAATCCTATTATTAAATATAAACATTTAATCTTGATTTTTACAGTGTCTGAGAGTTCATTGTAATGTGACATGTCACAGAGACTGGTTTCAAATTCACAACTACAGTTTCAAACAAGGTGAACTCAGACTTCTGTAAGGCTTTATTGATATACAGTCACATACTGACCCACTCGATCCTGGTTAAATCCAGTTTGCTTTGGAATTGTTTATTAAATATGGGCCATATCAATAGCTTAGTTTGCTCCATAATTACAGTTGTGATGAGACAAGTGGCTAGACAGCAGGCTAATGATTAAAAAAATGTTGAATAACTATTTAATTAAAGTCACTTTGATGTTTTTTCTTATTGGTCCTGAGGGAAATGGGAAGAGCATTGAATAATCATGTTGATTAGAAATATAGTAGCTGCTGGAGTTTGGATTTTATTTTGGAGAAAAAGATATTGGCATCTGGAGAGTCAGAGTATAGGAACAATGACCCCATCATACCACTACTTTTAATAAGCAGTAAGTCAAGGAACATTCTTTCACCCTTCCCTGTCATTCAGCAAGTTTAAAATGGACTTTCTCCTAGGAAGACATAATTTCACAGCTCTTCTGAACTGAGTGAGTAGTGTAAGAGGCACCTGGAAGATAGGCTGAGATGTGCATTATAGAAGCAGGAAGTAGAAAAGGTTATTTGCAGCTGGTAACTAAGTATTTTCCCAATAAATGCAAAAACATACCCCATATATTGAGGGAGTACAATTTTCTATTATTTTTCATCTACTGTAACATTATCATGCACCAAAATAAAGCCCAAGCTGCAAAGAAACCCTGTCATTTTAAGTAAAAATTGTTTCCTTGGAGATTGTGCAGGTTTTGCTAGAAAAAGAGCAGATCCCCATGTTTTGTGTTGGGTGCTGTGAGACACCAGTTGATCAAGAATATGAAAACTGTACGTTTTGTAGAAGCATGCAGAACAAAGCTGTCTTCAGTGGTAACAGGTATTTAGCAGGAGGAAGGAAGGAATGAGTTTGATTTGTCTGGTCAGATCAAAACTGCAACTGAGTATGCGTGTGCATCAAGGAGAGTGATTTAAATTGCCAGTTAAGAGTAGTAAAGTGCTATATGAAATATAGTAAGTGGAAAAGGAATCATGAGATTCAGAACAGTTACAAAGCTGTAGCATAAAGGAAAATGAACTCCAAGCAAAAAATCAGTATACTAATTGGATGAACTTTATTCTGGGATTTCACTTATCCTTTATGACATGCAACCTAAAAAAAAAACCCAAAACAAAAAACAGGAAAGTGAGAGAGCTTAGCTCACTCCTGCTACTGCATAGAAGCCTTATCCTGAGAATAAACGTGTGTTGAAACCGGTGCAAGTAAGCTGGCAAGGATCTTTAATTAAACTTTTTGCTATACATTTATTCACACATATGTAGATCTGTTACCTTAGTGAAGTTTTATGAGCAAGTTAAAATATCTGGGGAAAAAAGAATATATTAAGCTGTCAGTTTCTCATTTTAAAAAGCTTTTTTTTTTTTCTTCTCGTAAGAGTGAGTATTCATTCTGCCTTTATGAACCAAACTCAGCTAGTTTTAGGTTGCCCAAGTAGCTATAGAATCTAATGGGTTTATTTAAAATCTTGTTAAAGTATTTATTACCACATATACAAGTCATGTAATTTTGTTGTTTCTGCTACGATTCTGAGTTCAGTGTAATGCATTTCTATAGCTTTTGCTGTAGCTAAACTTGGGTATATGGAAGCAGCTCAATGCTGACAGGAGACAAGGACACACTGTTGGCTCCTTCTGACATCACACTCTTATAGTTGACGATCTTCGTTTTCCCCTATGTGGGCATCTCCCCACAATTTGACATAGGCAGTGCCTATTTAGACACCTTGAAAGAAGTCTTAATGACAAGGAAAAGAAAAATATAAACAAAATTAAAAAAATCATGTCTTAAGATTTAACTTTGGCAGCTGGGATAAAGTGTGGGAAGGATTGAGATGGATAGCCATAGGCTTCTTCTTAAAGACAGACACCAAAGAAGAGTAGGATTTTCACTCTGCATTAAGGAGAACCTTAGAAAACCTGGTTTGTAGTACCTTGGTTAGTGATAGCCTTGGCTGAAGTAATCATAATATTGTGGCATTTGGGATGCAGCTGAGTGTACTAAGATGAAGATTTTAGATTTCAGAAGAGCAAAACTTCAGTTCACTTAGAGCTCAGCAGGGAGTGGTTCTGTAGGAAACTTACATGAAGGATAAAGTAGCTAGTGAGTGCTGGGAGTTTTTCAGGAATTCTTTCCTGGAAGCACAAAACCAAATAAACTACAAGGGCATTGCTAGGGTATGCAGAGAGGCAGTTAGAGAAGCAAAAGCCCAGCTTGAACTGAAACTGTCCCCTAGATGTCAAAAAACTACAAATGTTCTTCAGGTAATTTTAGATCAAGCAGAAACAGAAAGGCACATACTGGCACACTGTTAAGCAAGAGAGGGGAATTAGTTACCAACAACATTGAAAAGGCAGAGATTTTCAACATTTTCTTCACCTCTGCCATTACCAGCACTGTTGGGCCTCTGGTATTGGGATCCAAAATCCAGTTTGATGCAAACACAGGTCCATCATCAGTGACGGAAGAGTTGGTATGTGAACTATCAGTGAGCTTGACCCCTACAAATCAATGGGCCCTTACACTATCCCCACCCAAAGGTTTTAAGAACTGGCTGAAATAATTGTGTGGCTGCTCTCCATAATCTTTGAGAAGTCATAGAGATCAGAGGACATCTCAAAAGACTGGGAGAAGGCTAATGCCACTTGTATTTACAAGAAGCTCTCAAAAGAGGATCCAGGAAATTACAGGCTCAGTCTTACTTCAGTCCCTGGAAAGATTATAGCGTAAATCCTCCTGCAGGCTAACATAATTCAAATGAAGCACATGACTGGGAAAAGGCAGTACAGATTGACCATAGACAAATCATGCTTGACAAACCTGAATACCTTCTATGACAAAGTAACCTGCTCCACTGACGTATTGCAAGTGCTGGACATAGTCTACCTGGATTACTCCAAGGCTTTTGATAGTTTCCCACAGCCTCCTCTTAGACAAACTGATTTGTTAGAGTCTTAAATGGTCTGTGCAGTGGATGGGGAATGAATTGACAGGCAGCACTCCAAGTGGTGCTGAACAGCTCCTTTTGAAACTGGCGACCTGTCACTAATGGGTTCCTACATGAACCAATATCGGCCAATATCTAAGTGATCTGGATGACAGAATCAAATGTGTCCTGATGAAGTTTGCCAATGATCCCAAACTGAGCAGGGAAGTGGACCCTTTTGGAAGAGAGAGTCAACTTGCAGGATGACCTGGAGAGGCTGGAGGAGTGGGCTAACAGGAATCTTACAAAGTTCAACAAGGACAAGTTTAAGGTCTTGCACCTAGGTAATACAATCAAGACAGCAGCACAGGCTGGGCTCTACTTGGCTGGAGAAGGGACCTGAGTGTTCTGGTGAACAACAACCTCAAGATGAGTGAAGAATGTGTCACTGCAGCAAAGAAAGCCAAAAGGATGCTGGATTACACAAGAAAGGGCATCCCAGCAGAGAAAAAAAGATGTCACTGTCCCGCTCTGTGCTTGTCAGCCCACACCTGTGATACTGTGCTCAGCTGTGGTCCACACTATGCAAAAAAGATGTAGACAGGATAGAGAGAGTCCAGAAAAAGGGCCACAAGGATGACAGGACTGGGAAGTCTGACACATGAAGAAAGGCTGGGAAAACTGGGTTTGTTCAGCCTAGTGAAAAGAAGGCTTAAGGAAAACCTTATCACCATGTTCTAGTAGTTAAAGGGTGTCTACAAAGAAGATGGAGAATCACTTTTTACAAGGAGTCACATGAAAATTATAGGGGTAGTGAACAAATTACTCCCAGGAAGATTCAGACTAGACACAAGAGGAAAATACTGCACAGTGAGAACCATCAGTCATTGGAATAATCTCCCCGGGGAGTTGGTGGATTCCCTAGGACATCTAGTCTAGGTCATACATTACCTAGAAAGGTAGCATTACCTAGATGATCCTTGAGGTCCCTTCCAACCTGGTATTCTACGATTCTATGAGTACTACAGCAAGTACCAGGTCATGTAACATGCAGTGATAAAGAGCAGAGCCCCAGTCCACATTTTGTGACTTCACCCTTTACTGAAATCTTTGCAATATAGGAAAGAGCTCTCTGAACACTACAAAAATCTTTGCCCATTTAAGTTTTTTATCACTGCTTCTTCCAGAAGCTTCTCTTGCACTAACATGAAGTTTAGCATTTTCACCATGGCTTAAGTTCATGCTGTATAAAGCACAGTCTCCCGTAATCTTCTGCTTCAACTAATGCCACCAAAATTTTACACTAAAAGACAATAGCTTATCCCTATTCACCATTTTTCTGCCACTTCAGATTTTACATACCTCTGCCATGTCTCAAAAATAGAATTTCCTAAAATGAAGTTTCTCTCAAAATGAAGTCTTATGGCGTTCTGTGGTAGCTGCAGTCATGGCCAACACACACACAGAGTAAACTGGAAAATTAAGAACTGAAGTCAAATGACTGTTCAGTAAACCTACTTACCATTCTTCTGTGGAGCCAGTACAAAGAGGACTTAAAACATGTCTTCCTCGTGTGATAAACAATGTATTATGAAAAAGGTATTTCTTGTGGAATAGCTCAGTGTTAATTTAAAGCTTGCTGAAAACTATTTTGAAACTTTATAATTTAAATTATAGCTTTAGGGATTGATGTTAATGAGTCTCAGCATGTCTGATCAACTGCTAATGAAAGGATGATGGATTTCAGTTATTGGATATTCCGCTACATTTTTTTTTTAGCAGGCAAACAATCGCTAACTTTATGTGTACAGAAAATCCAATATTAAAGAAAAGGCCTCTAGATTGCAAAGAAGTTACTGATTATTTTAGGTTTTATTACTGTATTTCAGAAAAGTGGATTGGACATGTTTTGATTTAATTGAACTAATTGAAAAAGCTTATTTTCTTAGATGAAAAAAATCCAAAACATGACCTTAATTGATTGCACATTTGCTCAGACCTACACTTTTTAACATAAACAACTGAAATTAGAATTCAGACAAAATAGTGCTAGATTTGCAATTTAGTACAAGACCTTTAGGGGCACTGACAGTTTGCTCCGGGGATAAAATAACAGTTGCCACTCTGAGAGATGAAGTTTTCTACTATTATCATCATAGCATTTATGCAACTACGACTAAAAGTGACAGAATAACTCCTTAGTGAAATAAATAGCACAGTCAACAACCCTCCACTAACGGATACAGGCTTCATTTTAAGTGACTTCAACAAGCTAGCAGGAGACAACCTGGCAAGCTGCAATAAACAAAGGGCCCCCATGCAAGCATCAGTGAACTTCCTGCTCCTCCAAAAGTTTCTTCAGCATGGTCTAATGAACAGAAAGATGCTGCCTATCAGATGTTCAACCAGCTCAAAACAGACTGCTTTAAATGCCAGATGCCTATTAATTATTATATCAGGCATTTGTCTAGTGATGGAAATAATGGAGCCATCTATAAAGCAATTTTCCATAACTTAATCTTACATTGTCATTTATTTTCAGACTCTATTGTGATAATTGCCCTACAGTATTTTACAGTGAATGTCTTAGAAAAAAAAAAAAAAGGAGAAAGGAGGAAAGGTGTACTGGAAAAATACAACTTAGCCATGTGAATACTAATGCTAGGGAATTTAGGTAGAAAGACAACACATTTCTTTTGGAGTCATAAGTTGAAGTGCAATGCAAAAAGTGTAAATGAACTTGCAGTAGTCGTGCGGGACAGTGTTGAATGATTTTCACACGTAGATGACATCATCTGCTCTACCCCTGTCCATCAGCTCAGTAACCCCATCATAGAAAGCCACTAAATTGGTCAGGCAGGATTTCCCCTTAGTGAAGCCATGCTGGCTGTCACCAAGCACCTTGTTGGTTTTCATGTGCCTTAGCATGTCTTCCAGGAGAATCTGCTCCAAGATTTTGCTAGACACAGAAGCGAGCCTGACTGGTCTGTAGTTCCCTGGGTCATCCATTTTCCCCTTCTTGAAAATGGGGGTTATATTTCTCTGTTTCCAGTTGTCAGGAACTTCACCCAACTGCCATGATTTTTCAAATGTAATGGACAGAGCAGTAAATTGCACGAACTTCATCAACAAGAACTTTGACTCAAGTTAAGGAAGCTATGCAATAGCCGGTAGATGTTGCTCATACCCAAGATACAAAAGGACAAGCTCCAGTAAACTGAGACTAGAAAAGCACAATAGCATAATTTAGAGACATCATGTCTCACTGGTCCAGTGAGCTGGGTTAGGGTTTGTTTGTTTGTGTCTCCTGTTCCCCCCCCCACACACCTTTTTTTCTTTAAACAAAATATATGTCTGAGCAGGACACTGCACATAGCAGCCACATTCCTCCAGCAGTGAGACCACACACAAAAAGTTGTCTACTCTCCTCCACTGCAGGGTTGATGCAAATGTTTTATTTTCAGAAAGGATGCAGCAATGTCAACACCAAAGGTAAATTATTTCAAGATTAATCGATTTTTTCTTTAATAGCCTATAATGAATAATTCCTTTTTTCTTTTTTTTTTTTTTTTTTTTTTACAATTTCACATACTTTATTAAATGTTGCAAATTGGAATTTGCCTTGTTGTTTTAAGATGTATGTATTCCTACTCTCACATACTCACGCAGGGTCAATTTTTCTGCCTATATTACAATTCGCACTCTCCCATAGGGAACAAAGAAAGGTTTGTCAGAAACTTGCAAAGGAGATAAATGATCTGTGCTCTAGTCTAATAACCTCCTGAAGAAGACAAATGTGTGAATTGCAAAAGTTTCACCTGCAAAATCCCTACAGATACACTAATTACAAGCTAGATCTCTTCAACTGCTACAGAAGGAGAAAAAAAGGTCCATTGAGAAAGACTGGGGAAAAAAAATTAATGGATGAAAAGTGGCTCAGCATTGTCCCAGAATCCTCTGCTAATGTAGGATTACACACAAACACAGTGCATTTTAAACCAAACACTTAAGGATATATTGATATTTAGAGGATCTGTAAACTGCATCTAGTTTTCTGTGTCTAATCTCTCTATTTCTATCCTGTTTTCCTGTTGTAAAGCTCTTATTTGGTAAACAAGACTCCCAGCATGATTTCCCCCCTCTCCCTCCAACATCCTTACTTAAACTTTTCTTGAAGTGTTTTTTTTCCCAGGTAAGAAGGCTTGCATGGAGAAAGTTATTTATACCTACTACATTTTAAACTGCTAAAATTAAACCACAGTAGCTGCCACTTTTTATCCTGTCATCCTCACCCCAAACCACTGAAATAGTAACAGCCTGTGATTTCTACGACTGATCATAAACAACCCAGTTCAAAATATTAAATGATAACAAATGAAACTGGTAAAACAGTTTTACTATTTTTCACATAGCTCACCCTACATACACTACACTTTGAGAAAAAAAAAAACAACAACACATTAACATCACTTTTTTTAAAAAAAATTTAAAAATTATATACTATGTACCAGATGTTTTCCTAATATTTTGCCCAGCTGCTGAATTTTACTCTTAACTCCGATAATTCTGAAACCCTTGAAAGTAACTCATTCATGTTCTTAATGCTTTTGAAAATTACTTCATCAACAGTAAAATCTTCATGAAAATGTTAAGACATGATACGTGAATATCACAGTCCTGTTAAATGAGACTTATTAATCTTTATCTTGAACAACAATACTTTCTGATTTTTAAAGACTTAATGGTATCAAATTTTTTTAAAAAATTTCTAAATTCTTCATCCTGTCTTTTCCTTACCTGTAACAGCTGTGGGATATTAATGCTGCTCAAAGGTTTGTGGGGAGAATAAAAATTTCAAGATTTTGAGATGTTCAAATCCTTCAGCAATGCAGATCTTGCCATGACCTAGCATAAATGCATCAAATAAGCAAGTATTTTCCCATAATAATTCCACATTTATTTTGATAACTAAGTTATTGCTGGGGTCTTCTTATAGAGAGAAAAGAAATAGACATAAAAAAATGTCCACAAGTGCAATCAATTTATCATAATCAGCTAGCTGTCTGGAAATTTTTATACTGAGATATCACCTGAGTGGAAAAAATATCCAAGAAGCTTAACACAATCTTGAACAAGAGAGTGTTCACTCTGACTCTGAGCAGGAAAACTGTTATTTATAGCAATTGTAGTAAATTCTTATTGTACATTAGCTACCAGAGGGGTTTTGTAGCACTGAGACTTCTTGTCTGTACAAACCATACCATTCACCCTGGATGCTTAGGGTAACAGCTGAAAAACATCACCATTACATGAAGTGCTTTCCCCTGATGTGAGGCAAGTGTTCTTTTTCATTCCTATTATGTGTATGATAAAAGGACCCAGTCAGGATGCATTAGCATTGTAGAAAGGCATGGTATTTTACCTCTTGTGCACTCACACTTTCTTTCAGGCAAATAAGCAAAATCATACTTTGTTGTAGAAGCACAGTTAGTTCTAGGGCTGGGAGAAACAACACAATCACCAGCAGCAACAGCAGAAACGGCTGAGCAAGTAAGAGAAAGAAATACGTTGTTTGTGTTGGAACAGTTAATTCCCTGTCTTTCCTGGTTTATAGCAAAGAGGCAGTTTGCTCCACTGACAGTCTATTTACGCGCTTACTTCTTGAGCTGGTATACCGGATCTCAGAGGGACTCTTAGCCTCAGTTAAGACAACAAGTGGAAAAAAGTGATAGTACAAAAAGACATCAGAGACATCAAATCAACATGTGCTGGTGGCAATAAACACCTGTCACCAGTATGACAGGTGGCTAAAACCAACAGGGCAACAGAAACTCATGAAGTGCTAAATAGGGCATCCTTTTGTCATTGATGAAGCACCCACAGAAGTAAACAAGCAGCATAAGGCTCTTTTAACTGTTAAAGTAACCTATGTTG
Organism: Loriculus beryllinus; assembly: GCA_039877255.1. Classification (NCBI taxonomy): domain Eukaryota; kingdom Metazoa; phylum Chordata; class Aves; order Psittaciformes; family Psittacidae; genus Loriculus; species Loriculus beryllinus. The sequence continues at coordinate 10,033 of JBCJKH010021797.1, forward strand.
TGAAGAGTTTCTGTTCAGGCTCATGGTATTAACAGATTTACTTGGGGGCTTTCACAGTGTGAGTTTCTTATCAAAGCTGAGATGCTGTAGGACACAGTTGCAGGTTCACAGTGGAATGTGGACAGAATGTGGCCTATTCCTGCTGTTTAATCCACTTTACAACTTGAATGCAATTCAGACAGAACATAAATGCAAGGAGCTGGACTGTTTGTGTGTTAAGGATCCAGTTTTAAATTATGATGGTTAGTCAAAACTGAACATCTACCAATGTGAAAATTAATATGCAGAAAAGATACTATTTTAAGTATATCAGGAAAAGAAAGAAGGAGAAAAACAAACAAACAAACAAACAAACAAAAAGTACTTTCTCATTATTAGTCTACTTAACTAAGTTTTCCACGAGATATCCCCATATAACAGTCACAAAAATAAAGAGACATCACAAAAACAACATGTACATGTGTAGGTTATATATTGACACAGAGAGCATATCTAGCTGTGTAGATTAGATACTTGCTGCAGCAAGAGCGAGCCTGAATGATTTAACTGCTTCAGAGCATTTCTGGAGACTGCTGACAGTTCATTGCTATCTGCTGTTGGTAGGACACACTAGTCAGGATGCCTGCCCTTGGAGAAGCTGCAGAGCCCGTATGTGATTACTCCTGGGAGCTTGCTGGAAGCAACAGCCCATTTACTCACTGCACCAGTGCTTCCTATAAATCTATTTATAACTCTGGCATACCCGCCTTACCATAATCTCAAGGGTTTTTCTGGTTCAGAGGAAGCCATAATGGGAACTGTAAACTTTTATGCTTGCCCTCTCTAGAAATTGTGTTAAAACTTTATTATAGAGATTTTTCACCTTTTGCTTGCTTCTCCTGAAATCTTACTCGCAAAGCAGTTCTATAAAAAAATTTAAATAGTATGAGGTGTACCCAACTGGGTTTATTGTCTGCACCTGCTATAGCTTGTTGCCTAGACACTTCACTACAAGAGCTCAGCTGTCACAGTTTGAGTGCTAAGTTCACTGTAATAACATTGGTGAATATTTTTTGTTCTTATCCAAAATACATTTGTGTTGAAGACAGTAGAATACTGCTTAAGAAAATCCTTTTTTTTTTTTTTCCTTTTATGGAAAGTTGTCAGACTTTCTTTATAAACGTTCCAAAGAAAGGAGAAGAGATGAGACAGAAGTACTTTAGAGGTGCCAAGGTTATTAATATTTTGTCAAGTTTGCTCCTGCTTTTATGAACTGAAGCAATTATTGTTGTTATGCAAAGCTTCTCTGGTTGACTTCGCAAAGCTAGTGCTGAAAAGTTAGTGACTTTTTCAAATTCATGAACATTGAAAAAGTGCATGTAAAATGTGCTACACTCTGTGTAAGAGAAGCTGAGATGCACACTTAATACAGAGCTTGCAAACCTTCTGTGACCTTACTGAGGAAGACAACAATTACCATGAGAAATATTTGAATGGTTCATTTGCCAAGAGTTATCAAGTGATATCAAGCATATAGTTTTCTGCATACACAGTATGCATATAGTTTCCTGCATACACAGTAGGTACACTTGTGTAATTGGTTTTCGTAAGGGACATTGTTAAGAATGCCACAAGTGCTATTTTACTTTTGAGCACACAGTTGGACTCATGCAGTTCTCAATGGAATGCATCATTAATATTTATAAAGTCTATGCAAATCTTCATTTGACAACCAAGGCCATTTATACAGACATGGTCCTGCAATAGAAAACGAAACCACTTCCTACATCCCTAAACAAATTTTGAAAGACTGCTTCTGTTCTACTGCCTTTTGCTCTCTGAAGACCCCTGAGCAAATTAAAGTTGTTGGGAATTGTTCAGGCATTCTCTCCAGTTACAGAGGGTATGTCATCCCACAGTGAGCCACGTGGCTCTGTAACTCTTGTGACCATAACAAACTGTCATGCACAGCCCACAGGATGAAATTTGTTCACACACACATGATAAATATACCTGTCACTGTAATAAATAGTTGAGACAAGACCTAGTGGGAAAGCAGTAGGAATCACACAGTCTTTATTTCAACACCAAACCAGAATTATTTGCAATTTAAATCCAACAATTTAGCCAAGCAGTAAACCAAAGTGAGAAGAAAAACATACAGCCATATTAAATTCTACTTAAAGTTACATGATAGCAAACTAAATGTAAAAGTAGTGTCCATTGTGGTCTAAACTTCAATGCAGATGGGAAACACTTCCTTATCTTGTACACACCCATGCAAAGGAAATCAGAACTACAGCCCCTCTGAGATGGGGTCTCTCAGGTTCTGACATTCCAGGAAAAAAACCTGGTGATGTGGGAAGACTGAACTTGTACCATGACTTGCACCTTTCTGCCTCGGTTCAGTGAAGTCACAAATATGAGCCATCATTATAAATGGGTCATAGAATCTATTAACCAAACCAGGAGAGAGGAATATAGGGTTTTTTTCCTTTCCCTCCTCTCCCTTCTCCCCCTCCCTTCTCCAGTAAATCACATAATACAGCATAGAGATTCAGAGCCTCTGTGATATGCTCCATTCTGGCTTTCTCCCTGCCGAGGCATGTAACAAGAGAATGAAATGTTCCTTTTCTGCCCTGCTGAAATTGTGCTCTCCTGCCTGTTATGAATTAGATTCACAGTCTGAGTATCTCCCTCTCTGATCAGCTTTCATTACTAATAACCACCTTATTGTGACTTGCTAGAGGAATATTTTCTGATTCAGTTCAGACATTTCAGAGGAGAAAACAAAGATTTCTCATTAGTACCTAAATAGTCTACCTTGCAGTAGCTACAAATTAGTGTAAATAAAGGCAAGGATTTTAAAAACCCAAAGACATTTACTGATCTGTTCAGTGTTTATTTGCTACCACAACATGGGAAAGGGTGCAACTTGAGGATGTTTCCCTGTGTTGCTTAAAGGCTCTGAAGTTTCTCAAAATCATGCTCAAATGATTTTGCCAGCTTATCAACTCCTGGGTGCATTGTTTGGTTTATTTTGCATTGCTGCCTGACCTTGCCTTTTCCTTCTGTACCAATGGTGTCAAATAGCCTTGCTGTAAAGTTCCTTGTGCTTTGTTCTGAGATGCCCTTCATTTTGATGCACGTTTGTCCAGAATCAATTTGTCATGCTGATTCTTAAGTCTTACCTCTGATTAAGGAGATTTAAATCCTCTTTCTCCTGTACCTCTGTGCCCCCAAATTATTGTTCAATAGGAAACGCAGGGGAAAGATGATATATTTCATATGGAGCAAGATGCCTACTTAATGTAAAAATGATAAGCTTGTATTTGCTTTTATGTGTCGCTGATCATTTCAGAGCAAAGATTGCTCAGCACAACAAATAAAAGCCTCTGTCTGTGGTATGCCATTCACTAATTTGTCTATCTTCATCATAAGCACTTTTCATGCATCCCTTCACTAAATTAAATAGGTCATATTGTGTAGTGATTTATAACCTGGGGAACCATTTGATTTCAAAGGGACAGCACAAGGTATAAATCAAAGAAAGAATTTGACCTATCAATCTCCCTGAAAAGACAGACTTTCAGGGCTCCTATTCTTTATTTCTGATACATCCTTTTCAGAATTGGGTGATAATACTGAGCACGTGGTTCAAGGTGAGCTCACACACTGATATATAGAATGGCTTTACAGTATTTTCAGAAGTATTCTCTATTCTCTCCTTAACACACTGTAACATCTTGTTTGGTTTTTAATCATGGCTGAACACAGGAAAGATTGCATCTGAGCTGTTCACAATGACAGCTGGAACACTTTTCCTCAAGTACTTACAGTTAATTTAGATCCCATCAGTGTATCAATTGTTCCTTACAATGTGCCTTCCCTTGCAGCTGTCACAATGACTTTCATCCCCTATTGTGCTGCTGAGATACCATGCTTTGTGAAGACCTTCTGTCCTTTGTAGATTAACCTACTCTCAATAGTTTTGAGAAAATAGTTTCATGGAAAATTTGCCATTTCACTACTTTCATCTTTCCAGAACAGGCACAAGTGTTCAAAAAAACCCCACATACTCCAGTACAGAAAGAAGCACTGAACCTGAAAATGTCACAAATATACATACCTCACCAGTCAATATAGCTTTATTTAATACTATGTCCCTAAAATCCAGGCAAGAAGCAGCATACCTGGACAACTTCCTCAGCACAGTGACAGCAGGTTAACATTTGACTTTCTCAATAGATTAGACATAATAAACTGTTGGCTTTTCCCTGAAAATCTAAGGAAGAGACAGAAAGCTGTGGAGAGATGCTTTCTTACATGTGCGTCTGGATAGGGGCAGGGCAAAATGGTACTAGGCCACAATGGCATTTTCTAAGACCTGTGATCATATTCCTGGCAGAGAAGTATCTGACTGACCAGTGTAGGATTTTGTCAAATTGCTTTGCCTTTTTATTATACACTATTAGTATTTTAGATAGACCTGCCCTTGGAAACAACCAGCCTATAACAACAGTGAATGCACCTCCTCCTTGCTCATTCATCTTTCCACTGCTCTTTAGGCCTTTTCCAGGGTTTAAGGTGACCTTGCAACTTATGAAGGAAAAAAAAGGATTTGAGTTAAATGTGTTAGAAATGATTGATCTACCTGGATGGCAAGTGGTAACATGCTGGAGGCTGCAAAGTTCAGATACTGAACTTTATTCTGAATGATAGACACTATAAAATAGATATAACTCATACTCTAACAGTAACACTTTCAGTGAAATGAAATGAGAAATCATGGGATCGTCCTACAGTCAGAGAAACAGCATGGTACAAACAGGAAAAAATGAACAATTATTGCAACATTAGGCTGATATGACTAGTATTTTAGCATGACATAATGAGTTCAACAGTAACTCATTTTTTGCTCTGCTCAGCCAGGTAAAGTGGATGTATTGTAAAACATCAGCCAGAAACATAGCAGCCTGCACTGGCAGAGGAATCCTAATTTGAAGAAAGGACCAGAGATATTAAAGAAGAGCTTATTAGATGAAATATTTCTTTTGCCTGGATATAAAAATATTTTGAAGACAAACTTGGCCTGAAGAATGGCAAAAAGATACTAATTCTTTTCATGCGCTCATGATAGAGAAGAGAATGGAGTTGCTTCGGGTCAAAATTAGAACCTATTGAAAAGCTCAACAAAGCACCCTTAAAAATATGTTTAAATTTTGTTTAGTTTTTTTTGGTGGGGGGGTTAAATGCAATAAAGCTGGCAGTGTAAAATATTTCCTGAGTCCAATTGAGATACCAACTGAGTCTGTACTTCTTGCATATATGAGGATCTGTAGCTTAAATCTTTGGTGTGAACTGGCTTCACCTATCCCAGTTAGCTGAGCTATTTGGACCTTTCCTTCTGAATTGCAGGTAGGGTTCTTCCACTTATTTTAATTCAAGAGGGTTTGAAAGCAGGTTTTTTGTTTGTTTTGTTTTGTTTTGTTTTTCCTACTCAAGAATTTAAACCACACTCATGAAACCTTAAAATAACTTTGTGGGAGAGGAAATTGATTTGCTCCTCAGTATTTGGCTAGTCAAAGGATACTCAGGCTTCAAGATCACTGTGTAACTTTCATACTCATTATTCAATGTTGTTTATTGGGTTTTTTTGACATGGAAACTCCTGTGATTATGCCTTTTCTCTAAATGTCCAATTTGCATTTTGGGTCCTTTCACCGTCTACATCCAAAGGAGTTATTAGAAGGAAATCAGTTTCTTATCTATCTATGTATCCCAGATAAGCTAGCAATCTTGCTGCCAGATACATTTTTGAAGAAGCAAATTCACAGGTCTAGCTCATGTAAGAATATTAAAATAGAAACATCAATCATTTCTCAT
>JBCJKH010021797.1:19453-39080 GCA_039877255.1 Loriculus beryllinus
GTGTCCCTGCTTATGGCAGGGGGGTTGGAACTAGATCATCTTAAGGTCCTTTCCAACCCTAACGATTCTATGATTCTGTGAATCAAAAGTTTTCAGAAATGATTTTAAAAAATAAATATCTTGTGTTCTTGTACAGATTGGGAGCTATGAAGATATTTACTCCACCACATTCTCATCCTCTGGCTTAACATTTAGGTTGGAAAAGTCATGAGGAAAGCTTAGCCTTTTCTTTCTCTGTTCTCTGTCCCAGCAACGGTTTTGGGAGTGGATTTCTTCTCACTGGCAGCTGGAGCAGTAGTCTATCACAGAGGTTTCAGATTCTTGCAGCTTCATTACAGGTACTGATGCTAGGGAGGTGAATGTCACTGCGGCCTGTTACTAAACCAACTCATCAGCTTAATCAGGTTCCAAGGTACCTTACTCTTTGGTAGGCAGACATTTCATTATTTTCTGACAGCTGTGCATCTGAGGGATGAAGGCTTTAAAAAACATGATCCCCTTGCTTAATTGTTTACGATACATGCCACTTCACACAGCCTGAGTTTTTGGCTCTAGCTGCAGGACATCCAGCCTTCTGGTGCAGCTGCAAATGTATTGTGCTTTTGTTCAAGCAACCAAACATCAAGGAAAAAGATTTTGAGGCTCAAGGCCTTAAGCTGGCAGAAGTGATGTGCATCATTTATGTAAACTGCTTAAATGCCTACAGGGAGGATACTGGCTGTAACGTACTTACCTTAGTCCTTGCCAGCAAATTGTAACAGTAACTGCAATAGAAAACGAAAGAGCAGCGGAGGCCATTCTACTCCAGCTGATGGGAATGTTGAGGTTTTGTTTAGATTTCATAGGTCTAATTCTCATATTGTTTACATATCCTGTCATCTTAAGTCTAATTCTCATATTGTTTATGTATCCTGTCAGCTTAGGCTATGATTCAGATTTATTGAGGTGTGTCTGATAAATCATAACAAAAAGAGAAATTTAAGCATACTCTTTCAAGAGCTGCCAGTTATTGGCTCCTATTAATGTATTTAATGGGCTTTTATTTAAGAAATACCCCTTGCAGTTTAGCAGTCTCCTCCAGCAAAACTGTTCAAGAGTAAGGTATTTGCTGAGAAATAGGTCAGATAAAACTCATATAATTAGAGAAGAAGAAATACATGCTTCTGAACTTTTTCTGGTGCAAATATTATAGCATTTTTTCCTGTTTTTATTAATTTCTTAATCTCTTATTAATTTCTTTTTAATTAACTAATGAATTATCCCATTTGAAATGATGTTGCACTTTGAAGCCACAAGATGACAGAGAAATCATTTCATTTATTTCTTCATTGTTACAGTAAGAAGTAAATGCATGTATTTTTAAATTGTAAGTGTAATTTACATTTAAAATGTAATTTAAATTTCAATGTATTTTTAAAGGCAATTTTGTGTCGTGTGAACCTGTACACATACCTCAATTTGTCTGCTCAATAATTGATAACTCTGTGCTTCCCTAAACATCAGAATTTCATCAAAGCTTAAGCAAATCTACCACAAGTTTGTTTTGCTTTATTATTCATGCTAGTCTAGGCTTTCTTCTGAAAATTAAACATTGTCTACTCTGCAAGTTCCATTCCTGCTGATTTTCTAGAAAAGTAGATTCCTGCAGCTCCTCAGAGGAAACATGCTCAAAGAGATTGTCAGTAGAACCCCAGCTCTAGTGACCAAGACCTAATTCTTTTTCTCCTGCTTCTTCCAATATTCTAGTTGCCAGGACAGCTTTTTCCAAGGCAGCCTTAACTGGCTAAAACCTGTCTCCTATCCACGGGGAAGTACGACTTACTGAGGCAAAGCCTTAACCAACATTCATTCTCTATACTATTCACCATTTTCATGGGAATCCTTGTAATTTTTCTCATATTGGCCATTTGTTTCTTTCTACAGGCATCTTTTTGCTGTTGTCAGATGAAATTAAAAAAAAAAAAAGGAAGCAGAAACCCCATAAATAACTTTTAATGTTTCATGATTGTCAGGAAATAGGCACTGGAGGATATCTTTGTAAAGGTCTAGGTTGCAGGCAGAATACATTTCCTGAATTTGAAGTGCATAAGCAGACATAATTGAGAACCACTTTACTCCTAGATTACTGATGGCACCTACTAATTACATGTCACAGAGGTGAAACAAGATTTGTCTTTAGAGAGCAGCTACTGCACAGGAGCTTTGCTAACTGCATCATCACATGTCACAGAAAACAGCTCATTATAACGCTTTTTCAATTTAATAGAAGACCTTATGACTGTCCTCTTCTTCCCTTAGTGGAAAATGATGTGCAATGTTTGGTCAGGTCTGTTGGATTACCTCATGGACATTTAAAGTTATAACATACACATTTTATGTGGGAAAACTAGGAAGTGGACCCCCACTACCTGTCAGAAGAGCAAGGCATTTCTCTTGAAGGAATCCACAGATTTTATATGACTTGAAACAATTAGACTGTTGGTAGGAAGAAATGAGAAACAGACTGAAGCCACTAATAAGTTATTAATTTCACAATATACTTGACAGGGTTTCATATATATATATTTATCAGGGTTAAACTAGGAAGTCCTGCAGATACCAGTTCTCATATCCAATGCCAACTTTGAGCACTTTTTCCAATTTTGTACCTACTGCGTCTCTCTTTGAGTAAAGTGATGGTAACAGTCTCACACATATGAAGTAAGTACTTAAAGTTTGAGAAGTGGGCAGAGGCATCTGAAATTACTTGTTCAGGGTCAACAACTGGATCATTCTTCTGTATCAGAAGTTCAAGGTTTGGTATTTCTCCTATTCTTAAAAGTCTTTTCCAGTTTGTAGTTCTTTAAGGGTTTAAGAAATGCAAAAAAAAAAATTAAAAAATGTACCAAAACACACAACATTCGGCTCATTTAAACTAATTTATTCAACTATGTGTTATTCCTTCAGATATAAGCAATTTCTCCTTAAAAAACAAACAAACAAACAAACAAAAAACCCAAACAGGCATTTTATTTCTTTGATAATATAAAAATGGCTGGTTTATTTATAATTAGTGCCTCAGAGTTTAATTTATTACTTCTTACCAGACTCCACATGCTGTACCAAATAACAAAAAATACACTTGTTTTGTGGTTGTTATTAAATTTACTTCAAGAGATTTTCACCACCAAACTGAAAAGGGAAAATCTTCAAGACATTCCCTTTGTTGACACCTAGTTCCATCAGTACATTATGATACTAAATGAAGCAGGAAGACCAATTCACATTAAAGTATTTATACTAACAGAATTAACGTTGATTATAAGTAGCTCTTCTGTTATAATAAATTTTTATTTAGACCAGATTTTTTCTCAAGGTACACATCTTTGGTGATTTGTCTACTTATATGTGGCATGACAAACCAGCTTTCAGAATATTATCATAAACAGAAGATACAGTACTTTGTGCAAGCAATAACAGGCTTTTTGCATATGTTCCTGTGTCAATTTCAAAACAAAACCAAAGCCAGCCTAACAAATGCTAGGGCAGATTTTCAGAACTAGCATCTGGTGAATGATGGGTGCTAAAAAAAGAGGACTGAAGTGGCATAGGAAATATTTAAGAGTAAACTATCCATCTTCCTACCAGTATTTTATATCCCAAGTCTTGTCTAAAAGTTTCTTGCTGGAATACTGAAAGTTGTTAAAAGAGAAATGTTAATGTTTCCTCGTTCCAGTTTAAACAGCATGATTAATATCTAACCATGTTTGTCACTTTGAATCAGATGGTTTGTCTGATACTGGACTTAAAAAACCTCCTTTTCACTGGTTGGCAGTTTCTTCATCTGAAAGATGTTTTGAGCTGCAGCTATAAGACATTTTTTTCTGACAATATTTTCCTGCTGCGCATGCAACACAGAACTGGACACTGGACAACTTTAGGCTTCTGTTCTATGCTGGATTTAGCTGGGATAGAGTTAATTTTCTTCCCAGCTGCTGGTGCAGTGCTGTGTTTTGGCTTTAGCATGAGAACAATGCTGATAACACACTGATGTTTTAGTTTTTTGCTCAGTAGTACTTACCCCGATCATGGACTTTTCGGTCTTTCATGCTCTGCCAGTGAGGACAGGCACAAGAAGCTGGGAGGGAGAAGACAGGATGCATGATCCAAACTAGAAAAGGGATATTCTGTACCACAGGATATCATGGCCAGTATAAAAACTGAGGCCACTGCTCAAGACAGGCTGGATACTGGTCAGTGGGTGGTGAGAAATTATACTGTGCATCACTGTTGCTTGGGCTTTTTTAATTTTTTTTTCTTTTTACTATATCCCTTTATATTATTAGCATTATAATATTCTTTATGTCAATTATTAAACTGTTCTTATCTCAGCACATGGGTTTTACCTTTTTTCTGATTCTCCACCCCGTCTCTTGGGGAGGAGAGTGAGTGAGTGGTTGTGTAGTGCTTAGCTGTCAGCTGAGGTTAAACCATGACATGTTCTTAACAATGGTTTTGTCTGAGAACCTGACATTAGATTTTTTTTTTTCTTCTACCAGGTTTCATTAACCTTTTTTTTTTTTTTTAGAGGTTTTTCCTTTTGTCTTTTTCAGTGTATCTCTTCATGTCGCATGGTTACAGAACATGTAGAAAATCATTTCACAAATATCAGCCATTAGGCAAATCAAATACTCAAACTAGGATTAAAAACTTTTCTTGGTGCTGGGCACTTAAATCTAATTATAACCAGGATACTCAGATTCAGAAAAATCAGGAGACACTGATTTTAATAGGCTTCCAAATCAAAAGTCCCTTTAACATGTATTTACATTTAAGAACCTCAGACCAATTATGTTATTCTCAGAGTAGATGTTTTTCAGTGGTAGAGAGAATTATGTAAAGCAAATTGTCCAATATCTCAATATCTAGTACAGCATCCCCAAACAAGCCTGTCTTTGTAACGATGTGCCTTCATTCTAACCAAGAAATCCAGAGCAAAAGACTTTCTGGGTTCTTGAGGATAAACTGGATATGTGAACTGTGTACACAAACAGGAGGATATATGAAACTACATTTCAAACATATTCAAGGTTAATTCTCTTAAAATAGTGTTTATCATAAACATATACACACAACATATATATATATTTTTTAGACAATGGGAGCAGGGAGCATAGGAAAGGGAGTAATAAAAAATGTGCCACTCAGCTGCTGTTTTTACCTCCTGAAGAAAAGTTATATTGCTCAAGCAAAATAAACATTTGGGTACAGCCTAGCAGATCTTATAGGGCTATCATATTTCCATTGAAACATGATTTATGATATTGATTTTTTTCTAACCTTGCAGAAGATCACCTACAGAAATAGACATATGTTTTTTTAATAAACTACACCAATTATCTAGATGTCCACAGCTGACAATTTATTTTTTCTCAGTGTAGTATGATGGCCGAGAAAATAAAAAACTGACTGTGACCATAATCAAAGGGTATTTCTGCAAATCACTCAATGACAATCTGGAGCAATATTCAATTACTCTCAGGACAGATTTTTCCAATTGAATAGACAGAAAGTGGAAAGAAAGATTTAAAAAATGCCTTGTAAGTGCTGATCTGAGAACTTAGTACCAAATATCATCAATCTGTATCCTTTGGAGACCTGAAGATTTACGAAACAGGCTATTGAACTTACATAAACATTCAGTTATAGAATTATATAACTGATGATTCACCGTCTTGGGACTTTAAGTATTAAAAGGAATAGCTATAGACTCACAGTTTGACTGTTTGCAATTATTGTATGCTTCATTAGATTAATGAATATCTGAACACTGACCCACTTTCTTTTCTGAAGTTACTCACTAAGGTGTTTCACTGCGTTAACGTGTAATTAGACAGGTTTGATGTGAAAAGAACTAAACTGATAGTGTCAGCATAGCAAAAACCAAAATATAACTAATAGCCTAATAAATATCTTAATAAAATTGTAAATGAAAACCTTTCTAGAACTGGATATAGATACGCTTGTCATGGTTTAACCCCAGACAGCAACTAAGTACCACACAACCACTTACTCACCCATCCTCCCCATGGGATGGGTAGGAGAATCAAAACAGGCAAAACCATGGATTGAGGTAAGAACAGTTTGTCCTGGCTTCAGCAGTAGCAGTCATTTTTTCTTCTTAGTAGGTGGTGGTGGAGAGGGGGGAGAAAGGGCAAAGCAGGGGAGTGGACTGTGTGGCTAACTTGACAACAGGGTTTAAACCATGACATAAGTAAAGTACAATGTTAATACTAATACTAAATAATAATGGAAATATCAGAATGAGAGAGAGGTATAAAATAAACAACAAAGAGAACAAGATTTGCACAATACAATTGCTTACTACCCAGTGACTGATGCTCAGCTCATCACTCGGGAGTGATAGACCACTCCTGGACAACTCCCCCCAGTTTCTATACTGAGCATAATGTGCTGTGGTATGGAATAACCCTTTGGTTAATTCAAGTCAGCTGTTTGTCCTGGCTGTGTTACTTCCTGGCTTCTTGTACCCCTTCTCACTGGCAGAGTATGAGGGGCTGAAGTCCTTCATCAGTGTAAGTGCTACTGAGCAACAACTAGAACATTGGTGTGCTATCAACATTATTCTCAGACTAAAGCCAAAACACAGCACTGCACCAGCTACTGGGAAGAAAATTGACTCTATCTCAGCTGAAACCAGGACAATGCTGCAATCAGATATATATTTTTCAGTTTTTCTAATGGTCCTCATACATTTTGAAGTTTGCAAGGACTAAATGGCAGCATACCTAAAACTGTGTTTGCAACAGTAGAAATATTTTTATATTTGTATTACACTAGTGTTGACAAAGCTGCAGCAGAAACAAAGCCTCATTCTAGTCATCAGTCTGGTGTCTCAGACTTTGCCACACCAGTAGACAGAGCAGGGAAGAAAGATGGAAAGAAAATTTATTATAATGATGAGATGTAGGGATGACACTCTGATAAATGATCACTAACAGTTTGGGATCTCGTTAGAAAGCAAAGACATCCCAAGACAACCCTGGCTCTATCATGCATCTGGCCTGGCTGCAATGTGGTAGCAAAAATTATACACCAAAATTACAATCATGATAATGCGTGATTTTGCACCACTGACTACTGCACACCTCCTCACTAGCACATCTTCTTGAGAAGAAGTCTGTTAAATATCAGAAAATGTTTTCCTCCCTAAAATTATCTGGTTTTCTGAATTTGATAAACAGTGCCATATTTAAGCAACATAGAGTCTGTAAGCTCTGAGACATAAGGACAAGTCCTCTAACCTCCAGGATGATTCTTCAGAGGAAGACCTGCCAGCTACTGAATTAGGAAGTAATTTCTTTATATATTGCCTCTTATATATCTAAGGATACATATACCAGCAGAGTTCAGCATCTGAGATCCTATAATATTGCAGCTCATCCAAATGAGCATATGCTTTCTTGTGAGAGAGAAAGCAAAAATACACTTCTGAAATTTAAATAAGAATGTATTTCAATACTCGAGTAAACTGTTCTTTTTTAATTTCTTTTGGGAACATCCCAACTACATCAGATTATTATGAATATTTTCTTTAGAGAAAGCATTTTAATAAGAAAGCTGTACTTTGTTCCTAAGGCCAAATCCAAAAATAATTAATAAGTATGTATTAAGATCTGCACACATGGGCATTTAGCTCAGTGCAGTGAAGCAAATAAGTGAACAACTGACAGCACACTGATATGGAGACAAGCCAGATTTGCTGTAGCCATCTTCTTCATATAGTGCCAGCTATCCTATGTGATTCATACTCTTACCAAAATACCACATATGCACATTTCGATATGTAATGTGTCATAGCTACATTCATTTCTGTACTGAAAGGCTAATTAAATTAGTAATTGTAATTCATATCTCTTGCTATTATATTTGTATTCAGAATTGCCATAGACACAATCTGTGAGCATTTTTTTTTATTCAAGTAGTTTAAAATTAATTTGAAGCTGTACAACAGCAATCATACTCTAATTAGTGAGATAAACAATTAATAAGCTTATAACTAAGGATTCTTACGTTGTAGATGGAGATTTTTTCAACTGAAGAGTAATCTTTGTATTAAAAACATTTTTAAAAAATAGAGAATTTATCCTACACCCAGGAGATACATTTGTTTGTTTAAGAGGTATCACTTTAACCCCTGTACTGTGGCAGTGATTCATTTGGCTATAACCACAAGACTTCCATTAAAATAATAGCTTTCTGTGGCCAAAACAGCATGCCATTCTTAAAGTGTTTACACTTACTCTCTTCAGTTACTACATGAAAAGTGATTCCAAAAGCCATTAAAGCAAATACAATAAATGAGTTCAAGACAACTGGTTATTTGTAAAGGGAATTAATTGAAGAATGGAGGGAAGAAATAAGGAGGAGAATGAATTAATAAACCTTAAAGTGCAGGCTTGTTGTGCCAAATGGCCTTTTCCCTGTAACTGTAAGCAAATTTGGATTTCAAACAATTTTAGAGCTCAAGGTCCTGCATTAACAATGACATTGGGCTCCTGAGGGAATGACTTGCATTGCTTTCCAGACAGAAAAACCATGAGAAAAACCTGAGAACTTGTGATCCACAGAATGTACTGGGGAAGATAATTTTTCTTTGCCAGCTTGATGGGCTACTTGCAGGAATAGCTTTGGGTTAATTTGTGACATGGTAGCTTTAGCACAAAATTAAGATAACTGTGAAGAGTACCACAACTGACAGGTGTATTCAGATCCGTAGTGCATCTCTAACTTTCAATAAATTCTTTGCAGCATGTGCTGAACAGCCATTAACACAGAATAAGAACTATTCCCTAGACTGTGGTGCACAAGGGAATTATGTTCTCCACTCTCGTTATACTGCGGTTGTTGTACTATGGTGAGATATGTTGATCTGACAAAACTTACAGGGCAGTTCCAAAACCTCCATTATAGCCTTATACTAAAAGCAGATTATGAAAAAGCTTACTTTATAAAAAATTAGCACAGCTAGTCCTGTGCTTTAATAACAGGTACATACTTAAAACATATCTGATTAGAAATGTGCTGGAATAAATTTCAGATGTTGGGTGTTTTGGGGGTTGGATTTTTATGACAATAGGTTATGATTTTCTGTTCGGAAAATCAGGATGAAATAATTATTTTTTACTCTAAACTGAAATATTTTATTTTACATATTTGTATATGTCAGAGAGAGAAAAAATAAAAATGTTTGTTAGTTACAAACGTGGCACCTGATAAGTCAAAGTAATCTGTCCTTTCACTTGTGGAGAAGAAAGCAGGGGAGGGGAGAAGAGCTCTCTCTGGTTCCAGGACTTTCTGCCAGTGCAGTAACCAAAGCTTCTTTTCAGCAAAATATCTGTACGTTCAATTATCAGTACATATATTTCGATGGAGAAGGAATATATTACACTAACAGCTTGTTCAATACATAGTGGTCCTACTGCAGCTACTTTCGGTGGTTGTTTATTCAGCTGTTGGATGTTTACAGTATGTGCATTGATGCCAATATTCCATTAATTAAATTAAATTAAGCTTATTAGAGAGCAGGAGGAATTAATTCTGAAAGATTATGATAAATCTTAAACCCTATGTATCAAATGCATTTCTACCTGTCTGTTGAATAGAACAACAGTACTTTTTAAGGACATTATGAGCTTGTAATTTATAGGTATGCTGTCTTTGTAAATGTGTAATAAAGTAGCTACATTTAAATACACATGCATATTTCTTTTTTCAGATTATCCTTGAATTCCTGTCTTTTCATGGGTTATATTCTTTAAGAAAGAAATGTGTTTAATTAAAAACATTAATTAACAAAAAAAGAGTATCAAGAGGGTCTTTTTTTTCAGCACAGTGTGCTGTCAGTTACAAACAATTTGCAAGAACATGATCTGAACATTTTTATTGTAACTTACAGTGAATAGTTTTGGTATTGCTAATAATACAATTATATCTCATTAAAACACTAAGTAGTAATAAACAAGAAAAAATTAAGCTACTTTTTTTGAATCATAATTCTCTACTATCAATAACAGTGTTAGTCTGGATTTTCCCCTTTGAAAGGCAAATTCCACTAGGATTTTACTGCAGTGTTTAATAAATAAAGCAAACAAAGTCTGCAAATTCAAGCCATATTAGCACTGATTTAACTAGTATGATCTCAATGTAACCTGGATTTATTGTACTTAATATTATTAATTTCAGGATGTGTGACTGAACACCAACCAAACCAGTAATGAAACATTTGGAGTGTCATGAATAATTAAAAAATGATCCTATGATTTCCTGACTTTTTGTAAACGTAGTTTCCTTTTTATATCTCCAGAAACAGATCATTGAAGGCCATGGGAAATTTTTCCACAGTTTCTTAAACACTGGCTCATATTCTGTTGCTGTGATTGGTAAATCAAATAATTCATTGCTTGTAAGATTAAATGCTTGTGTCCCTGTATCTCTAGCAATGAAGAGTAAAATTTCAGTTTCATCACAATAAGTCTTCCAGTAATATTTATTCATCAGCAAGAAAACTGCTAGTTATAGATACAAATAATAATAAAGTATATCATCAGAGTTTGTGCAAAACTCCTCAGTGAAATCCTGACTGTTAATGACAATGTTCAGAAAAAATCTAAGAAACAATAAGGACGTTTTTTAGAACACAATAGCAGAATAGCAGGGGCCTCCACAAAAAGATCTAATACTGTGTGATTCATGCTCAATGCATGAATCTTACCTGAAAGTTTGCCATGAAGTCTGATGGGCAGATGTAAGGTCTGGCCCCAGGATTGCTAAAGGAGTATATATATGCATTTGAAAGAAAGAGCAGGCACCCTATGAGAAGTACAAGAGGAAGTAAACTGTTCCAGTAGTATCACTCTGGCAGAAAAATATATAAAATTGAAGTAAATGTTGGTGATTGTTTCTTTTCTTAAATCACTCCGAAAAAAAGACTTTTGGGAAAGGAGATTTGATGAAACAGGATTCTGCACATTCTGAATATGTGAAAAACACAAGCAGTTTCTCAGCTTTGGAGGTCAGTACAGAGAAACTTCTGGCTCCAAAGAATTTGCAGCCTAAACAGACAAGAGACTAGTGAATGGATCTAAGGTGCAAAAAGCACAGGATGATGAAATGACTTGATCAGAGACAGTATTTAGAATAAAACGTAGCTCTTATGTGCTCTCTTTCAGCTCTCTTTCAGCATTTTCTCTGCTTAGACAAAAAGCTTTCTCTTTCAAACGAGTATATATTTTCTGAGAAAATCAAGTTAGAAGACACATATTTTAGGGAATATGAGCAGAAATCCCTGACAAATTCAGGATGCAATTAACTTCATTGTAATTTTGCCCTTACTAAGGGATTTACCACTGTTAATGGAAAGTGCTTGGTTTGTCCAAAGCATGCACATTTTCCAACTAAACAAATTATCTAATCCCCAGTAGTATAATAAAATAACAGCAATTAAAACCAGACTATATACAACGTGTAATGCCAGTGCCAGATCCACTAGTAATCCCGTTAGGAGGAAATTGTATCTCTTACTGTTGAATCTGTCAAACAGAATGATTAATGGTTAAAAGTAGTTTTCATCTTCTATGCTTCTCTTGACCTGTATTTAATAATAGCTTTTAATCATAACTGGCATTTTTAGCCTATTAGGAGTGGCAAGTGGGATGCCAATACTATAATACCTGGCAGTGTATTTGTGATATAGGCTACAGTATATTGCTCCTGCTTTCTAGTTGCCAATTTACATCTTTTTAAAGAAATCTGAATATCCAATATGAATGACAAAACACTTTTACCTCAGTCCTTATCCCAGCTACAGCCGTGCTGCTATGAATCACTTCTGGTTTGAGTCTACAAATATTTTGACAGCTACTCAATGCTTTCATAGCAGCTTCACAGTAATACACAAAATCATGTGTGTAGGAGCGACTAACAGAAGCCTATCTTTCCTGATTGTCAAAATACACAACTATCAAAAAAAAAAAAAAAAAAAAAAAAAAAGAATCATTTGGGAAAATCCTGAGATGACTGAATTATTTTATAATCAGACAATTGAAATATTTAGATTCATAGTTCCTGACTTATTCTAGGAACCTTGGAATGACCAATTGTCATACAGGTTTTAAAGCCTTTGTTACAAACCTTAGCAAGTGACTAACAAATAAGTATAGTTGCCTTCACTTGAAATAGTAAAATATTTTAAGATCTTGTCAATGCTTTTGCTGCAATGCTTAAAACATTTTAATCATGATGTTTCATCTACCCTTTTTTAACACACCAACACAAATATTTCATGTAGCATTTTAATTTTGTTTTCACTTTTCTCCCTTCCAACATCTAGAGTTTCATTAAAACACTTATTTAGCATATGTGGACTAAAGTTCAAAAGCTGGTTATCTGAAGCACCAGAAAAAAATACAGGTCAAAATGTGCAAATTTTAATTTAGATAAATACATCAGTCACTAGAAAGAAAGGAACTATGATATTTTTTCCTCAAACACCTTTGTCCTGCTTTTCATTTATTCAAATCAATCCACCTAGCATCAAGGGTTCTCAGTGCTAACTGACATTTCGTGTTTTAAACTTAATTCAGCTTTACTGCTTTCCCATCCATTCTTCTCTGACAGGGAAAATATGCAACTTGCTGTTATAAATACTTTATGATGACCCCATCTCCCATACTCTTCATTGTAATCACAGCTATGCCACTTACCATTCATGACAGTTTAGATATATAGAAGAACAACGAAAGTAAAGCCATGTCTCCCTGCTCTCTTTGAGTTATTTTTCAGAGGGCCATAAAAACAAAACTGAAATGAATTCATGTATCATTTCAAAGCAATAACAATTGCTTTTTCCCTCCCCATAGAGGAGAGCAGGGTAAGTGCAATGATGTCTTTGAATTTCTGATTGAAAATAGCATCCTCCATGTCCACCTTGTAAATTTATTTAACACTACAATTTCACTAGGCTACAGAGCTGCACATATGTTTTAGTTTTCTGTTCCTGTATGCTTTTCAAACAAATAAAATACGTAGAAAGGGGCAATGTTTTTGTTTACACTGCTTTGGATAGCAGCTGAGGAAAGTGCCACTGACAATGTACAACTGTGAGGACAGTTTGTGGTAACTGCAGCAGAGCAGAGTGAAGTCACTTCACTCACCCTTTAAATAAAGCTCGAAATCCTACAGCAGCTAGAAGAAAGGGTAAGCTAGCAAATCATGAGGGACCATAACACAGGGGCTTAAGTACCCCCTAATACCAAAGCAGGAGTTCAGTGAGCAGGGATAAAAGTAGCATTTACTTACTGAAAAAACCCAAGCATTTCCCAGTCCTGCCCAGGTGGGTCTCTCGGTGATGACTGATAACACAAAGTCTAGCTGGGGGCCAGTAAATAATGGAGAAGTGACTGATATGCCAGAGGGTTGTGCTACTATCCTGAGAGACCCCAAAAGGCTGGAGAAATGGAACCTCATACAGTTCAAGAAGTGCCAAGTCCTGCCTTTGGGGAGGAACAACCTCAGGCACTAGGACATGCTGCAGGCCACCCAGCTGCACAGCAGATTGGCAGAAAATTACCTGTAGTGTCTGGTGGATACCAAGTTGAACATAAACCAGCAGTGTGCTTTTTTGCACATAAGGCTGGTGTTATCCTGGGCTACATTAGAAGTGCTGCCAGCAGGTGAGAGGAAGGGATCCTGCCCTTCTACTCAGCACTTGCGTGGCTCCATGTAGAGAGCTGAGTCCAGTTCTGGGTTTCAATATGCATTAAAAAAAAAAAAAAAGAAAAGAAAAGAAAAGAAAAGCAAAGCAAATTTACCTTTATAAATTAAAAAAAAAGTTTTAGAAGACGGTTAAAATAAAATATGTCACTGAGGTAGTTTTGTGTATTGTCACTAGGCCTTGTTAATATTCGTCATTAAGGGATAATATTAGTACCCAAATACATGGCAGAGACTCTGCCTCCCCAAAGAAATTATAAACCTCTGATCTTGCAGTCCTTACCAGGACTTATATTTTACTTGTCAGATTATTAGATTGTCATCCCAGCACTTCTACAAAAGCTCATCATTGTGCTTCTGTTTCTAATTAATCAGAGTAATAGTACAATATTCAATTTTAGGGAGGGGTCTAAGTATCTTCAAAATCAGCATGCTCATAATATGAGCAAAGAATTTGGCTTTGGGTAATGATATCTTAGAATTAAGTTTCTTTTGTAAAAAATCGGGGAAAGATATTTCTAGTTAGTCTTCTAGTAAACATTTATATGTGTTTAGCATATATTTTTGCTTTCTTAGTCATTTACTTTAGTTAATTTAGTCATTTAGTTAAAATATATTTCCTTGGTCTATTTTAGTACAATAGATTTGATTTATACTCCGACTTGTTGAACACTGTGGTTCCTGTCCACCCTTACAACATAAGTGTTTCTTACTATACCTTTTGCTGAAGTGCTGTGACTCTCGCTTGTTAACTTCTGCCAAAACATCCCCCCTGCAGGAGGGATGGAAAGCCAAGGACACAAAGCTCTGTCTGCTCTGGTAAAGCACAGTACTTAACCTTGGCTCAGGCCTCTGAGAAAATTGCTGAGCTGTGAGTGAGAGCTATGAAAAGTCTACAGGAAGATGAGAGAGATGAAATTGCAGAAAGAGAGATCAGACAGCTGAGATGGTGAATGCTAGTAGCTGAAGGATTCAAGAGGAAAATTATCAACAAGAAAAGGTATTAAATGCTTATGGGCTAAAAATAGGGAGGCTAGTAGGGACTAGAATCTGTCAGATTCTTGGCTCATGTCTGTGGAGATGGTGGAGGATGGCAGCTCAGCAACACCAAGGACTGAATGTCTCTCAGCTGAGATCTGTCAACTTGTTTCAGCTGTTATCTTCGGCAAAAATAATAAAAGATTTCCTCCAAACTCAAACATGTTGAGAACATAATAAATCTGTCATATCGGTGAAACTAGTAGGTGGCTTTTCGCAGTCTTTAACAGGAAAAGGTTCTTTAAGTAGTCCTACAAATTGTGTTGCATTTTACCAAATAGCTCCTCAACAGAATTACTATTCAGGTCTGTGGCATGCTCTGTACACAAGCAGTGTATGAATAAAGCCAGTTTGCAGATGCTTTTGCAGCTCCTGTCCTAAATTAATTCCTCTGACCTGAATCACACTGTTCATGAGAGTCTACAAGTCTATGCTTATGTTTGCAGGTGAAGATAGCCTTGTGATTGCTCTGCAGAGAGGACTTGTAGAAGTAATCATCCCAGATCTCCTGTGTCTAAGCATACCTAAAAGGCAGTGACTATTGGGTGTCAGGAGACGTATTATTTTTCCAAGGATACTGGGCCTGTCTGTAGGGCCAGTAAACTCTTTAGGGCTAGAGGTAAATGACTAAGCTGCTGACTAGTTCTGGCCCACAGCTGATACAGGATGTGAAAAACTACTGAATAGGGTATGGAAAACTGCTGAATGTGTCAAAGAAGTGTGATAGGGCAACAAAAATGTCCAACAGAGCTGTGAGAAGTGATTGGATTTTTGCAGCCACATAAAGGACAGTTATGTGGGAGTTGGCCAAGCTTCACAGATAACTGGAAGGGAACAACTGAGGACATTTTGGCTAGTGTAATCTTCTTGGGCCAACAGCACCCAGGGGGTTGCACCAGTAATACCAGGTAAGGCCATGATTATCTTAGCATTGGTACTAGAAATGCCAGATTTCTGTACAGGCTTAGGAAAACAGGGAGCAAAAGGGAACAATCTGTCCATTTCTATCAGCTTATCCCAAGTTTTTTATAACACTCCATCTGTCCTTACTGGAAGACCAAGAGGAAGAAGTGATAAATGGTTTCACTTCTTCCGGATAGTGAAAATCAGGACAGAAGAGAGAAATATCTTTGTGCTTCCTACCCTTTCTCTGCTAGAGAATGGGAGGTTCAGGAAAAGGAGTATATGTGAGAATGTGTTAACTGGAGCAATGAAGATACAAGATGGAATAAAACACTTTTAACATCCCTGTGAACAAACTTAAAAACATGCACTTTGCTTAAGGTGCTCACAGAAACTAGTGCATTGCGTATATACAGCTTTCAAGAACACTACTTCTAGAAAACCTCAGTGTTTACTGTGATACCTACCTGTTCATGCTGCTGCTTGACAAACTGCTAATCTGCAAGTGACAGAGTTACAGGGCAAGCAGTATGCCAACCCCTATGTTTTCATGGCTTTTTTGAAAGGTTTAGAGTTTGGCAGGTATAGAAAATGTGGTACAGCATAATGAATAATTTTAGAAGTGAATAGAGGCTATAAAAATAGTAGCATTTTATGATGTTCTGCTTTCCTGAGAAGAGGCATGTCAGTTATAAAATGGGAGGCAGGGAGATTGGATTGAATGCCTTTGAAAGGAAAACGCATTGAATTCTGAATTTGAGGGCTGTAAAAATAGCTCAGGCAAATGGCATCTTTCCAGTATTTTTTCAGAAATGAATATTTTGCCCTTTTGCACTCACGCATGACTTGTGCAAGGCCTCTTTACACAAGTGTGCGTTCACTTTGTCATGCTGGCTGCTGAAGACAGACTCGCCATAACACATTTCAGAAAAAGTCAATTCAGCTACTTCTAGTCCATGTCCACAAAGCATTTTTTCTGCACCTTGCCAGGCATATGTCATCTCTTGACATTACTACAGGAGATTCTCTGTTCAGAATGTCCTCATTAGTGATGAAAAATTCCTGAATGATACCTCAGCAAAGACCCTGTGCAAGGCTGAGCAGAAAGACACCTTGGGAAGCAGTCAGTTGAGCAAACTCGGTCTGGGAGAAGAAATAAGATTAGATCTTTTTTTCCAAATTCTGAAATTCCCTAATGGATCTAAGTACTTTTCAGAAAGTACTTCACTTTCACTGGTGAGTGGGTGACAAGCAATAAAGACCTCTTATTGCTCTTAGTGCTTCTTCATTCCTCATTGCTATATACACCCACAGGACATACTGACAGGGCTGTTGCTCATAGCTGTGTGGTCTCCTTGCTGAATATGGCATTTAGGACTCCAGATTTCTGTTCTTGTCCCTAGGAAGCAAGTAGGGAATACACGCCACTAATTACAGAAAAGTGAAATGTTCTTCCTATTTGTGGGCAGATTCATAACACATAGAACAAGATAGCTAAGTTCTTCCACTCTTCTTGTTTTTCTGTTTTTTCTCTTCTGCTACAACACTGATTTGGTGATGAATATTTGTGGTTCTTTTTTTTATTCTCTACTGGAAAGCTTCAAGATCTGTTTAAAACCGATGCTTTTGACTATTCTAACCTAACTGCCATATTACTTGTCCACCAATACATTCCACAACTATCACAAAAGGGCTCTTGATGTTTTCTGTTAATATCTAGTGCCTTCACTCTGCTTCATACTATAATCAAGCAGAAGAAGCCTTTAGCTATGTTTGGATTCTAAGAAACACCCCAAATTATTTTCTCAGAGAAATTACATATCTGATTCAAACTCCAGCTCCTATTTTACCACGAGGAAAGGTTATTCATCGGATGCAATTTGGTTCCTCCTTCACATTTTCATCCCTAG
This sequence comes from Loriculus beryllinus, assembly GCA_039877255.1. Lineage (NCBI taxonomy): Eukaryota > Metazoa > Chordata > Aves > Psittaciformes > Psittacidae > Loriculus > Loriculus beryllinus. The sequence continues at coordinate 37,078 of JBCJKH010021797.1, forward strand.
GCTCTGCTCTCTCCTCTGTCATCCATTTCCACTCACTAAGGATTACTGATGGTTTGGCTGTGCTGAGAACTCAGCATTGCACATCACGCCTTGTCACCAATCTGCTCCAGTTCCCTGGATGCCTGGGAGTGGATGGAGTTAAATGGTAGGTATAATTTGTCTGGACTTTCAAAAAAACTTCAGAAAAGTCCTTCACAGAAGGCTATTATGGGAACTAAGTAGTCCTGAGGTGAAACGTAAAGGTCTGCTATGGATTAGAAACTAGCTAAAAGAGGTAGAAAACAAAAAGAAGAAATAAATGGTTGATTTTCAGGCTTGCAAAAGGTTAACACTGAGGTTCAGTAAGTCTTGGAGAGACTTCAAGGACAACAGCTGCTGAACATGTAATTTACCAACAACTGAAATAAGCAGGAGAGATTCTAATATAGATGGCATTTGGTGAGTAGGCTTTTCCACACAGACTTGGACTTACAGGTCAAGACCTCAATTTCCCTCCTCTCTGCTCCAAGGTTTGTAGGCAACAGACATATCATTTCAAGCTCCCAAGTGATCTATTGTGATTTGAGCTTTGGGGAATACTTGAAGAAGGAGCAAAGACATAGCAAGTTTCCAGCCTCTTGAGCAGCAAACTTTAAATGAAGTCCAGAGGGACTCTCATCTTTTATTACATAGAATTCATTCAGCTGAACTCACAGTATATGACCCTTAAGTAAGCAAGCCCTCTGAAGCTAGAGGACTTCTGAAAGAAGGAGAAATGAGAAACACACCTAGAAATAAAGTACCTCAGCAACACTCTGCAGAGAATGATTAAGGACCATGCTTGTACATGCATTTTCTTTATCCTAAATTACATCAGTATCTCTCTTTTCCCCAAAGACTTCTCATTCTTTGCAACATAGTGATAGAATTTTTAATTTATGATGGTGACTAAGTTAGCCCAGTGCTACTACATCTGAGATATGTGTACATTAAAATGTAGCTAATTAATATTGTTACTGTTCTGTAATGTATTCAGTGACAATACCATGGATGAAAAAAGTCATTATGGAATGATATGTGCAACTCCTGGAAATCCTGAACAAGTGAGTAAGCCTATTTTAGATGCATATTTTTCAGAATGAAAACAGGGTGCTCTGTTCTGCATCCTTTTCAAGCAGTTTCAGGGTAAAATATTATTTATGAATGCACTTATAGATGCTCTTGGAAAGAGGAGTAAAGTGAGAATAAATGACCTGCCAAATTTGTATCATGACACTTTTTCAAAGAGGTATTTTAACCCTAGAACTGAGTCCTGTAATAAAGGTCAAAGCACACTCTATCTCATGGAAAACTCAGGCAGTAATAGGCTACGCATGGGGTAATGGAGCACTCAAGCAAGTTAAGGTCAAACACCTACATGCTTTTTGTGAAGTATGCAAGGGTGAGAGAAAAATGTGTCAAATTTCAAGGTTAACATATTGCATATTTTCTCGTTGCAAAAGAAACAAAAACCATAATAGAATTACCAATAACATGGCATATTTCTGTGATGTTCGTGGAACAATAGTCAGGTTTAGAATAAAATTTTTCTCTTACTGAGATGAAAGGGAGCTTCTGTACTTCATTTTAGTGTAAAATCATGATGTAATTCATTTTAGTGCAACTGTCATGATCAACAGGATCAAAGCAGCAACAAGTCAAAACTCATATGAAAATCAATATGTGCAAATCTTATACTGAACAAATTAAACATAAAAAGAGTTCTTTGGAAAATCATTAGATATCAATCTGTCACTGTTAAAGGGGAAAATATTACACAATTGTATTTGTCTGGCAAGTATACTCTTACCTACTCCTGAACATTTTGAAAATTCAAACCCATTGTTAAATGTTGTGAAAAGTCTTATATGTTATGAAAGATAAAACTAGAAAATTGAAATATTTGTGGTAAAAAAGACACTTAGTAGGTAGCATTATGATGACATATAGCAGCTCAGAACTTGGATACGGGCCAAGTAAGGGCA
>JBCJKH010021798.1:0-16148 GCA_039877255.1 Loriculus beryllinus
TCCATCCCTGGTGGTGTTCAAGGCCAGGTTGGACGAAGCCTTGGGTGGCATGGTTTAGTGTGGGGTGTCCCTGCCCACGGCAGGGGGTTGGAACTAGATTGTAAGGACCTTTCCAACTCAAACCATTCTCTGATTCTATAATAAAAGATTTATAATTGGTACCCAGTAAATTACCTGGTAAAGTTCAATCTGATTTTTAGATTGTCTGAATATGAGTCTCAAAAGATAAAACACAGAAAATGTTGGCACGACTATAAAAGAAAGAAAAGGTTCCACAGATTTTTGCAAAGTGAAACTTCTGCTTTTGAATCAATTGCCAATCTACCACACTGATCACTGTCACACCATGCTCTTTCCCAGATATGTTCGCTGTATGCAAATGGCTTAAGAAATTTTACTTGTGAAAAGGTCCCAGTTCTCAACCTGACTTCTGTTTCTCCCAAATGAACCGCATTATATGCAATAATGACATCAACTGTGAGACTGATTCAGAGGTCCTAACTGCCCACAGTCTTACTGAGTTAGGTGGGAGCTATATGTTCTAACAGGCAGTCACAAAAAGACCATTGTCTTACAGATGAATTATTCATGATATTAAATATATTTCTGCCATTTAAGGTCTGGAGAATTGGCATTCTCTTTCACAGATTACTTCACAAAACTTGCAGTTATATTTCTAAGTGGTAGAATTGGAGCACAAAGTGTTAAAGATAGGTCAAGCTAGAAATATGCATGAATTTTCCTCATGGAAAGCTAGGCAATACCAAAAGTAACTGGCATATCAATTACAGCTAATGCCAAGCTATTGTTACCAAGAACCATGCCTCAGAGCATATAAAGCTTGATAAATCCCTTGCTTTTCTCAACCTCAGCAAGCAATTCCTTCAAATTAAATCATTCTTGCAAGCAGCGTCAGTATGTACAACTCCTCACACAAAGCACTGAAATACAATTTATGGCAGCACTGATATAACAGGCAACATTGCAGTAACATCTGCCTAAGTTTTTGCCCTTTATTCTTTTCTTAAAGGGACACCAATCCCATCCCAGTTTCCGTATTCCAATAGCCAAAGCTGGGACTCCACCAGCTCTGGTGAAATCGTTTACATAAGAAAACACTGTGGCTTACTAAATCACTAGTTATTAACACAATGCTGTTGTAATGTTCCAGTATTGCTGTTAGTTAACATCTTACTTTTGCTAAGCACCATCAGACTGCCAAATACCCAGGCCTATAGAAGTACAACAGATAATCGTGACACAATAATTAGACAATGTCTGCCTCCTGCTCCAAAATCTAGTTCTGGGGTTGAATGTCATACAAGACTTAGGGCTCCTCTTCCCAAAAAGGTGTTGGGATCAATACCCTAACTGAAGTGCATCTACACCAATGCATGCAGCATAGGCAACAAACAGCAGGAGCTGGAAGCCATTGTACAGCCAGAAAACTGTGGTGCAGTGGCTGTCACAGAAAAGTGGTGGGATGACTCACACAACTGGAGTGCTGCAACAGATGGCTATAAACTCTCAGAAGGCATAAGCAAGAAAGGAGAAGCAGTGGCTAGCTTGGTATCTTAAGGAGTATTTTTGTTGTCTAGAACCTAACGATGGTGATGATAGGATTAAGTGTTTATGGGTAAGAATCAGGGGAAAGGCCAACAAGGAAGATATCATGAAGGGAGTCTGTTACAGGCCATACAACCAGGACAAAGAGACAGCCAAAATATTCTATAAGCAGCTGGGAGAGGTCTCACAAACACTCGCCCTTGTTCTCTTGGGGAGCTTCAACCTACCAGATGCCTGCTGGAAATACAGTAAAGCAGAGATACGGCATCATGACTGGTATCAGAAAATATGGCCAGCAGAACAAGAGAAGTGATCATCCACCTGTATTCAGCGCTGGTGAGGCTGCACTTCAAATACTGCATTCAGTTCTGGGCCCCTCACTATAAGAAAGATATTAGAGCATGTCCAGAAAATGGTAAAGAATCTGATGAAAAAGGGTCTAGAGAATAAATCTTATGAGGAACTGCTGAGGGAACTGGGGTTGCTTAGCCTCAAGAAAAGGAGGCTCAGGGAGACATTACTGCTCTCTACAACTACCTGAAAGCAGGTTGTAGCAAGGTGGGTGTCAGTCTCTACTCCCAAGGAACAAGTGATAGGACAAGAGGAAATGGCTTCAGGCTGCACCAGGGAAGGTTAGATTGGAAAAATTTTCTTCCCTGAAAGGGTTGTCAGGCACAAGAATGGACTGCCCAGGGTGGCAGTGCCCATCCCTTGAGGTATTTGAAAGACACATAGATGTGGCACTTAGGGGCATGATTTAGTGGTGGACTTGCCAGTCCTGGGTAAAGGTGGAACTTCATGCTCTTAAAGGTCTTTTCCAACCTAAACAATTCTATGATTCTAAGATGCAACATTACACAAAGTGTCCATAGCTAGCAGGAGCCTAGGGAAATGCAGGTTATAGGGCAAACAGCCCAGATTAGAACCAGTCCTGTTCAAACAAACATGAGATGAAGGACTGCAGTGTAGCAGAACAAAACTACTTTTGAGGCAAGGTCCTGTGGTGAGATTAATTATAATATGTACAAAACCATAAAATTTGTTAATACCTAATAAATCATTAATGGAATAAGCAGGGAAATTACTGCTATCTTGAATATGTGTTTTTAAGCTCTGGCTGAAATACAGAGCAACTAATTAAACAGAATCAGTATTGAATGACTCAATGAACCACGTAATAATAATGCTTGTTTCCTTGCATGTCGACTCCCCAACAGAGATGTTCAGAGGAACTCTCACACACTGTAAGCAAAGTCTCTACCTGCTCATCAACAGACAATATGCTGTGATTGCATATCCCTCATGACAGTATTGCACACACTGCAGTGTAGCAGTCCATCAGGTGTGGATTTATTCTTTATTAAAAACAAACAAAACCCAATCAAACAAACCCCAACAAAACAACAAAACCAAGTAAAGCATAAACTTTAAGGTTATCAGTCTGCTAATTTTTAATGAAACTTACCATTTCAGGTCCTCTTTCTGTCTCCATTACTGTCTTCCCAATCTCTTTTCACAGAACCACAGAACAGCTTGGGTTGAAAGGGACCTTCAAAAGTCATCTAGTCTAACACAGGTCCCATAACATTATGGTGTTGAAGTGTGTCAGTGTGAAGTGTTAAACTATGCCTGAATTTCAGAACTCATTCTTGCTAAGGTAAGAGTTTTAATCTTTTACAGCCCTTCCTCCAGAGAAAGCTCTCTTGGTGCTTTTTTATGCAGCATAATCTTCTGTAAGACCTTTTACAGTTTGGAAGACCAAGGAAAGGTTTTGAATCTTCCTTCAAGATATCCTGAGAAGGGGAGAGATGATCTCCAGTCTTTAAATATAGGATCTCCCTCTTTACTTAAAGATGCATGAAGGAAACTTCATGGTTGACCTGACTGGCATCTTGTCTCCATTGCCTCTGCTCTGCTTTGGGCTGCCTTGAGAATTTCTAACATAAATTTACAATACTCACAGTAAATTGTGAGCATCCTTTTTTTCTCCCTATGTCTTTTATAACAAAATATGAATATGTTTTTCTTCATAAATACATCTTCAAGATATTCTCTACACAAATACAAGTATAAACTTTTGCTTGATTCCAGATCTCCATACATAGGCTTTCTCCAAAGCAAAGACTGACGCCTGATAGAGCCATTGGCAATACAGCCTGTGTAAACACTCATTCTAAATCAGACAGGTGTTAGGGACACGTTAGGCATATAGCTGTGCAACTAGCTAAGCATTGCCACTTCTTGCGCTGGGTTCAAAGCTTGGTTTGCTTCTCCTCCCATGTGTCATGCGAGGCTGCTGGATTGCAGTGAACTTCTTTCAGCTGCTGCTGCTATGGATGCTAGCCATTTCGGGAATATTTGCATCTTTTCCTTTGCACAAAAGAATCCTGAGAGTTTCTTGTAACGCTTATGAATTGGCAGAACTCTTATCCAGCATGATATTCCTATGAAAATTAACTAAGCAGAGTTATTTTCACTACATATATATGTGTGTAATATGTATGTACACACAGAGAAATCTGTTGTCTTTTTATTTGCTAGAGATTCCTTATATCCCAGCCACAATATGCCATTAACAACACTAAAATGAAGTCAGCTATAGCTTTTTGGTTCTCTTTCAAATCCAAAGAATAAAAATTTTATGATGCAGTTCTGGAATCAGTCCTAAACATACATTCTTGGACTTGTTTTAAAAGAATTCTTTATTCCAGAAATAACTCAAAAAATATTCCAAAATTTATGATTCAATACATGCTGCCCATACTACAAGCTTAAACAGCTTTTAAAAGCTTCAGCTCTGCGTATAACCTTTGTTTCAAAAAGGTATTGTGCAGCTTTTATTGTCTTTGTAACAAATAGGTTGATTAAAACAAAACTTGTCAAGGCAAAGTCTTAAAATGTGATTCATGGCATAATGACTTTAAAATCAAATTCAGATCTGATGTAAGAGGATGCTCCACAAATTTTTTTGTAACAGTGACTCATACCAGATCTGAATCTGGCTTTTTGTTAGAAACTGAAATCTTCATACCTCCATTACTGCAACATCAGATAATTTTGTTTCATATGTAACTTTCAGTGGCTTGTGTCTCCATGTATTAAAACTTTCTAAAACTCAGCACAATGGAAGAGTGCACAACTCTTTAAGGCACCATATTTAGATAAAGAGCATCTGGTACACACTTCCTGTGAGATCTTTGTTTCTGGTGCTATTGTATTAAAAGACTTGAAAATCTAAGCAATAGGTCCTTCTACTTTTACTGCTCTGGCTCTGGGGTACAATCCACAAGTCCAGTTTAGTGTCTCGGCTGTGACAAGGTGTCAGGGAAGAGTTATGCAGTTGAAAGCATATGCTTTCACAGTACCTTTCTGAACAGCAGTCCGACTTAAATGTCTGTGTAGGAAGCTGGCTTGACCGTGCATTCACCAAGACAGATACTCCTTGATAGCATTTACCTCCACTGATTTCAGTTAAATAGCTGAAGTGAGATAGGACAAATACCTCACATGAAATGGCAATACAAATGCCTCTCTCCATCTGCAGAAGAGTCACCCAGAGCTGGATCAGAAAAAATGGTGATGGAGCTTCTCTGGACAGTTTCTTCTCTGGTTCATTTGGGCTTGGAATTCCCTCTGCTTCACCAAACCCGTGTTATGCACCTAAAAACACCCTTTCCAAGAGGTCAGCATTTGCCGACTGCTGGCTTTTAAACATAACTGGCAGAGAAGCCAGTGGTCTCCTCACACCAAGTCTGGCCTCGTGAATGTTCTATATTCTGCTGCGTAGGAAAACAATGGCATTGCCTGCTTGAACATTTGAAGTTAGGTAACCTTTCTGAAACAAGTCCTGAATAAGCCATTTTCAGGATGGCAACTGTTTCTCAACAGCTAGCTTTAGTCCAGTCTAAATGCAGTAGCATTCAGCTCCTGATGTGGACAAACAACTAACAGGAAGCACGAAATACATTAATGTATATTCTCAAGTACCTACATTCATGATGTTACCAATGTTATCAAATACTACCATATTGAGATTGAAGTAAATAAGGGCAGACAGCAGCTGAACCTGTTTCATGCAGAAACAGTGAAGGGGAACACATCCCACACAAAAATATGCCAGTGACACAAGCGTCTGAGTCACTCCCTCTCCATGTGCTCCCCAGTTCTGCCTGAAAAGCAAATACCTTTGGAATCACAGAATGGTTTGGGTTGGAGGGACTTTAAAGATCATTTGGTTCCAAACCCCCTGCCACGGGCTGGGACACCTTTCACCAGACCAGGCTGCTTAAGGCCCCGTCCAGCCTGGTCTTGAACACTGCCAGGGATGGGGCCTACAGCTTCTCCATGCAAACTGTGCCAGGCCTCACATCCTCACAGTGAAGAATTTCTTCATAACATCTAATCTAAATCTACCCTCTTTCAGACCTATGGTCTAATTACTACATGCACTTGTAAAAAGCCCCTCTCCAGCTTTCTTGTCAGCCCCTTTTAGGTATTGGAAGGCTGCTCTAAGGTCTCTCCAGAGCCTTCTCTTCTCCAGGCTGAACAAGCCCAACTCTCTCAGGTTGTCTTCATAGGAGAGCATCTTCGTGACCTCCTCTGGACTCGTTCCAACAGGTCCACATCCCTCGTGTGTTGGGAACTCCAGAACTGAACACAGCACTCTAGAGAAGTTGTTTCTTTTTGGTTCTTCAGCCATAGCCAGGTACAGAACCTCTCCTTCACTCCATTTCAGGCTGCTGGTGGGGAGGACACCTGACTTCACAACAGGATTTAGACAATGTCTAAACAGAGGATCTCCAGAATTGCACATGGTAAAGAACTGAGTTTGAACAAAAACTGTGTTGTGTTAATTTAACTGCGTTAATTGTAAATAAATCAGCTTTTAATCATTTTGGCTTTAGAGCTGTTTTTTATAAATAACATAGCAATATATATAACTGTCAATTACCCATTTTCAGCAGAAGAAATGGAAGGGATAAATAAGGATGCTGTATATAATATATAAAGGAAATTAATATCTATGCTGTTACACGTTAGTTTACACAATACATTTTTATACCATTATAAGTATTTTAGACTTTGGTTAAAAAAAAATGCTGACCTAAAGCTAAGATGGAAACAGCTAAAATTTAAATTCTGCAAATTCCAGCAGATTCTTCCCACAACACTAAATTTATCCACAGCTTAACTATTTTATGGTAGAACATTTTTAACCTCACATTAAATAAAGCACTATGATTGTAACTTAGAAAGAAAAACAGAAATAAAAATGCTACTGAAGTACTTTATGAGTGAGTTAACAGCATTGTAAGAACTCTGGTTTCTGGAATTTCCTGCCAAAAGTCAGTGCCTGACTTTGTGACTTAGTACTGCACCAAAACTAAAAACTTATTTTTAAAGAAAGTAGAAACAAAACACCATATTTTGTTTGGGATTTTTCTACCTGCTTTTGACTTCCACCTTAGCACATCTTATAAATTGCCTAAGCATAACCTTACACATCTTTGTAGGTGTAACAGAGAGATAAACTTAATAATGAGACCTCAGGAAAGAATTATCTGTCATATATTGTATTGCAGAGTACACTGGGCATCAGTTAGCTAGCTCCACTACTTCTCTCCTACTTTCTATTTCTATCTCTAATCCCCAGTAATTAGGGCACGCCAATCTTCTCTCTAAACCTTAGCAGCTCTCAAAAAATTAAGACTTAAGTAAAAAAATGCCATTAAAAATGTAATATACAGAAGGGGACATATGCTGTGTGAACCTGGACAAGATATTTCTACTTGCTGTACTTACCTTCCCATTCACTCTTGCTCCTCTTCCCTGTTTAGACATAAACCTTTCACAGCAATGGCTCTGTGTATACTTCTGATTAATGCTAACATCAAGGATCCCTCGAGGTTGGTCATAGACCACAGGGGTCCTAATCTCCCTGAACTCAAACCTGACCAGCTGTCTACCTGATCCTAGCAGCTCTCACAACTTTCAGATAGCAAGAGGAACTGCATGCAAGCCTCAAGTACTGTTGTCTGTTCTTCTTACAAGAAAAGAGGTCCAATGCAGACTGCTACTGTGCCAGGCCAAAAAAAGCCCAAAACTAAACATTTATGGAGACACTAACACAGGTCAGGACACAGTGCTTGGTCCCATTAAGGATAATGGCAGTGTGTATGCAGTTTACATGCTTGTCATGCACCTGACAGTAAGGAGCTCCAGCTTCTGCAGCTCTACAATGTAAGCCAAGAATTGAGGTCACATTCAGAAGGGAAGTAGGGGGGTTTCTTTAGTAAGAATTAATTGAAAACACAAGAAGTGCTTGCCTTCCTTCTTTAAATGGGCTTGTTTGGGGGTTTTTGCATTATTAAATGTCTTCTGTTGAGCCTCATGCATATACAGCTCAGACAGACAACAAAAGAAAAGCATTATTTTAACTGTTGCTCCAAAATACATGCAAGGTAAGCTGCTGACCACCTTTTCAACTGAAATAGCAGAGGCTTTTCTCCTTGAACAGAAACAGACTCCGTTCAGCAACGCTGTGTGATCTTCAAATGTACTTTGTTTTACTGATACAGAAGACATAAACCAGTCTAGGAAGTGGTCTTGAATCAGTGTTTATTGTGCAGGTCCCACATAAAAAGATGAAATATATCTGATGCATGAGATGAGAAGAAACAGGAAATAAAAAACGGAAGATGGCTTGTGTATCCAATCTAAATAGTAAAAAGAGGTACCACAGCAAGGAAAATAAGGCAGGCTGAAAAGAAACTTTACAAGCACCACACAAAAGCTATCCTGCACAAAGAGTGAAATACAGCATATGTGCTTCTAAATCTCATCCTATTTTGAGGAATTTAATCATGGATAAGCCTTTTCCTGCCACCTGTACAGAAATCAATATTGCACAGAATACTTCAGGGCAGTGAAAGGAGGCTTCAAATAGTTGAAGTAACAAACATGAATTAAATCAGAGATCCAAACTTCTCCACAGTACAAGTTTTATCCACATTCATTCCTGCAGACAAGTTTAATTGCTGTTCGGTAACATTTAATGTGAAATATTATTTCAACTCCATCCTCTTATTTATTCAGTGTCGAAACTACACACAAGTATAACTGACAGGCATCAGAAAACCAACCTGTGATAGACCAAAGCAGTTGTTTTAAGAGCTCTTGAGAGACTACCAGTCTGAAGAGGATGCTCACATCCATCTTACACTGAGATCACATTATGTTTGTGAAAGCTAGTGTTTTCCCTGCACATCTCAGAGGCATGCCAAAATGTAGCCCTGGAGGACTACTGACATCTGGTGGTCACTCCACTCCTTCCCATCAGTATCTGCAGCTCCTGGCAGAGATCACTGTCTGGGGGGAAGTAGAATTGTTTCACTGATAATTTGTATCACAGCCCACAGGACTGCTCGTGTGAACTAAACCAGCACATCTCTGGGAATATAAGTATTCTCATTTACAACTAATGCATAAAAAAAAGAGGGAAGAAAAAGTAAAATATAAATCAATTCTAAAGAAGCTAAATCATATATATTGAATTTTACCCTGAGTTGATCGGATTATGTTCTACAGATGGCCTGACAGGAACACATGCCAGGGAAGCATTAAGTTACAGGCCTTACTCTGTGTCAAACTTAGTGGAATTTGTTTGTTACAAGTAAATGCAGATGAACTGCAATACACAAACAAACTCAGTTGAAGCTGCTAGTACATTAATAGTACTGTTGGACTAAGCTTACTCTAAAGCTTTTATAAATAGAGCATATTTAATTCAACAAGTTCTTGAGGACAACTGGGTCATGAAATAGAATTATATAAAACTGTACTTTTAACAAATGAAATAAAGCATTGTTTCTTAGGTAATATGTTTCTTGTTACTGAAAAGGAACAATGAGATTTAGGTCTTCTTTTGCTAGGCAACTAGCACAATATTAAATTATGAGTAGGAGTATTCAACAATTGTATCCATTTTGATATGTGCTAGATGGTGAGACTGTCCAGACAGAAACTGCCTCAGTTCTTTCCAGCAAACCTGAGAGAGGATCTTCTTTCTGCTGTGTGCAGAAAGACCAATGCCACCAGCACTGGATCTAAAACGTTTTTAGGTTATTTAAAGCTAAGTTTTGTTGTTGCAGTTATCTACAGCTTGTAAACAAAATTCTGAGGCTTTCAGACATTCATCAAGAATACAAAAACCTTACTAAACTGTCATGAGAATTTTCAGCCCTTCCCAATTGATTTTTTGCTGCAAAATGTTTCAAAGTCTATTCCAGGTAATTATGCACTTCTCATTGAACTAGGAGATCATTTCAAACCTAATAAAACTCTCAGCATCTGCTGAGTAGTGGGAAGTAATCAAAGTGTTTTTCTACACCTTTCCTACGTGCTGCAAGAGTGCAGCTTTGCAAAAAATCTGCAGTACAAATAATCTGTCTCCAAACTGACATATATTTTCATTTACCACCAACATGACACCTCTCCATAAGTAAACAGATTGCTAAACTACAGTTCCACCTTCAATCTAGGCTACCTAACCAGACTGAAATATAGTGAACTATTTTAAACTACTTCTACAAAATGCATTGTTGTGCATACATTTTCTAGTTGGCTGTGGCACACTGTGGGCAAATATTTTATAGAGGCATGTGCCATTGCCAACATAGCCAAGTAGTGTGCAAGATATAGCTAGTGCTCAGAGTGGAAACAAGATAGGTACATGGGACACTGATACAGAGACAACTCTATCAAGCCACCCCAATGAAAGCAGTAAATGTGCACTGAAATAGTTTGGGTTGACTCAGTCAGGGCTCACAGCTGAGCTGGGTATGTGGCTGAGCCAAAGCCTACCCAAAAAGCTTTCAAAAGACAAGTTTCAGGTTTTTCACTCCCGTTTGTATTTCAGCAGAAGCCTAGCATCTGTTGACTGCTGATGTCGCTGGAGAATCTCACTCATGTGGCCCACAAATCACTGATGTCTGCTCAAAACCAGATGACATACTAGAGATGGAGAAGTGGACAAATAACTTGAGGCATATATATAAATACATAAATATATAATACATATATATAAATACATATAAATACAAGGGCATTTCCAGGGTGTGTAGTGACTCAGAAAAGCAAAAGCTCAGCTTGAACTGAAACTTGCCAGAGGTGTCAAGAACTACAAGAAAGGGTTCTTCAGGTACATTAAAAAGCATAAACAAAACAAAAACACTGGCCTGCTGTCAAGCAAGAAAGGGGAATTAGTTACCAAGACTGAATACGCAGAGATTCTCAACACTTTCTTCACCTCTGTCTTTACAGATCCCAAGACCTGTTGGGCCCCAGGTCTTGGGATCTGAAATCCAGGTGGACACAGACACAGATCCACCATCAGTGAAGGATGAGTTATTATATGAACTATTACAGGAGCTTGACCCCTACAAATTGATGGGCACTGACAACATCCACCTGAGGGTGTCAAGAGAGCTGGCTGATGACATTGCAAGGCCGCTGTCAATAATCTCTGAAAAGTTACGGAGACTGGGAGACATCCCAGAAGACTGGAAGAAGGCTCATCTCACCCCATCTACAGGAAGGGCCCAGAGGAGGATCCTGGAAACTACAGGTCCATCAATCTTACATTAATCCCTGGGAAGATTATGGAACAAATCCTCCTGTGAGCTATCACAAGTCAAACCAAGCACACAACTGGGAAAAGCCAGCATGAATACAACAGGGGCAAAAACTGAACTGTGGACTGTGTCTACCTGGATTTCTCCAAGGCTTTCAATTCCCAAAGCCTCCTAGAGAAGCTGTCATGTTACTGTCTTGATGAGCGGTCTGTGCAGTGGGTGGGGAGCTAGGTGATCACATCCTGAGGGTGGTGGCAAAGAGCTTTTTGAACTGGCACTTGTCACTAGTGGGGTCCCTCAGGGATCAATACTGGGCCCAACACTGTTCAGTGTCTTCATAAGTTATCCAGATGATGGGATCAGATGTACCATTATTAAGTTTGCCAATGGTACCAAACTGAGTGAGGAAGTGGACACTTTGGAAGGAAGAGCTACCCTGCAAGAAGCCCTGGATAAGCAGGAAGAGTGGGCTAACAAGAACCTTTTGAATTTCAACAATGACAAGTGTAAGGTCTTGCCCCCTGGTAAACACAATCTCTAAGAGTGCAGCACAGGATAGAACCTATCCATCTGGGGAGCAGCTCTGTGGAAAGAGACCTGAGGATCCTGGTGGACAGCAAGCTCAATATGAGAGAACCGTGTGCAGCTGAGGCAAAGAAAGTCAACGGGATGCTGGGTTACACCAAAAAGGGTATCCCCAGTAGAGATAAAGGTGTTGTTGTCCCACTCGGTTCTTCAAGTCACACCTGGAATACCATGTTCCTGCAATACAAAAAAGATGTGGACAAGCTGGAGAGAATGGCTGCAAAGATGATCAAGGGACTGGGAAGGCTGTTGTATAAGGAAAGTTTGAGAGAGCTGGGCTTGTTCAGCCTGGAGAAAAGGTGGCTCAGGAGAGACCTTATCACTGTATGTGAGTATTTAAAGGGTGGCTACAAAGATGGAGACTCCCTTTTTACAAGGAGTCATACGATAAAAATTAGGGGTAATGGGTACAAGTTACTCCTAGGGAGATTCTGACTGGACACAAGAAGAAAATTTTTCACAATGAGCACAGTCATTGGAATAATCTCCCCAGGAAGTGCTGGATTCCCCAGCACTGGCCACTTTAAGATTCAGCTGCAGAGAGTGCTGGGCCATCTTGTCTAGACTATGCTTTTTCCAAGAAAGCCAAATGATCCTTGAGGTACCTTCCAACTTGGTATTCTATGATTCTATAATATGTGTTTCAGGTCTCTTCCTGCAGTGGTGCATGAACATAGAGTGACAAAAGCGGCTCCACAACACTACTTCTTAAAACATTCCTAAAGGTCCAGCTACTAATCAGTAGACATTCATCAGTACAGAGACACTCACTCCAGCACACACCAGGCACAGAGCCTATGTTCCACTTCAATCCTACTCCAGCTACTTAAGATAAGTGCTATTTTCTGTATTTCAACAATGCTGGTTTCTGCAGAGTAATGCATTTCACCTGCACTGAAAAGCTGTCACATTGCTGCATATCTATTAAATAAAAGCATTATAATTAGGTCAGCTACTGCATAAAAGAGACAATCACCACTTTAACAAAGCACTGTCACAGCCCTTACAGGTGCTTGCCTGAAAAAAAAGCCTCTGCTTTCTTTTGTTGTCCCTCCTACATGTGTTTTCCAAGTATCTCAGCATCGCCAGTCCAATTCTACAATAGCAGGAGATGATTACTGTGAGACAATGTAATTCACAGACATAATCTCTCTTCTATGTTTATATTTTACTGGGGATGTTTTCCAGGGGCAGGCAGAGATGCCCACCACTCACGAAAATAAAGTCTAAAAATAAGTTTGCCTGGTTCTAAATGGTAGTATCACGTTGGTAAACCTCTTCCGGAGACACATGAAAGCAAGATAACCCATTCCCGCCAGCATGCTGACCAGCAGGGTGGTGCCGAGAACCCTGGGGGCTCTTTTCTTGGCCACACGGAACGCTGTTGGCAGCACAGCTGAGATTAATATATTGTTGACGTGTCCCAGAACTTTGCAAAATGCTTTTCTCTTCAGGACACGCTCATAGTAGGCTTCCAAGTTGGGCCGCCTTCCATTTCCCCAGTTTCTTCTTGCTAATCCCAGAAACTTCAGGCGATGTAATGTGACAGCAAGTGATACATCTGCCAGACTGAAGAAATCACCACAGAGCCACGGCTGATTTCCATCTTCTAAGCAGAGATAAAACATAAAGAATAAGGAGCTAATGGAATACAAGCCACAGAGAAGCCCCCATGTGCTAGCACTTAGAGCTATTTTAAAATGCTGTCTAATAAACACCATCAACACTTCAGCTAAAATAAGGCTATAATCAACGAACATTTCCCTAATCCCTGTATATTCTTCACACAATATTCTAAAGTCTTAGGCTCAGCAGCCTGGCCTACATTTGTTGAGGAAAAAAGAGACACATTTTAGGTCCAAAAATTAAAACCCACAGTAAACACTTATTTCCTTCAACTACATTTCTCAAATCTGGATTAAATTAAACAGGAGTGGAAAGGAAGCCGGCAGTTTAGCTTTTATTGAAAAGCTACCACTTCCCTGAAGAATTCATCATCTTGCCCATCCCACCCAGCTCTATGGCATTCACTCAAACACTGTTAGCTTGTTGGAGACTTTTAAATCAAAAATAAATGGAATAGATGACTGACCAGCACCAAACACACTAGCTCAGTGAGAAGACAGAGTTTGTCCACCTGTCCTTCCATGGGCTTTTTTTACAGTGAGAAGCTGTGGATGCCCCATCCTTGCCAGTGTTCAAGCCCAGGTTGGATGGGTCTTTGAGCAACTTGGTCTAGTGGGAGGTATCCCTGGGTTGGAAGTAGATGATCCTTAAGGTCACTTCCAACCCAAACCATTCTGTGATTCTGTGGATATTCACCCTGGCCACCATTAGTCAAGAGCACAGATGGAGATCCCAGGCTCCCTCTCCAGTCAAAGGAAAAAGGTGAACTTTCCTGGGATGGCTCACAGAAGGCAGCATCACACCTCAGTGATCTGAACCACCACCACCACATGAAAGGGCTGACCCATGCTGGCTACACCAAGAGGTTTTGAAACCCAGGGTATGAAATTTGGTAGCTAGCATAGCTGCCAGCATGATAACCTACATCTCAAACAGGACTATGCTGTTTCCTCCTTATTTGCAACTTTTTGCAGTTCTTCCCACACAACTGGCACAAAACCCACTGGTATGAACATTAAGCAGCACCTCTGTGGAAACAGAGAAATTTTGCAATGTCCCTTTGAACTCATTTGCCACCAGAGGAAAGTGACAGTCTGGCACACTGCTGGTACTAGTTTATTTCGACCAGTTAAGCAGGTCTGGAAGAAAGGCCTCTGCAGAGAAAGTGTGTATCGTATGTTGCTGAAATGATACCTGAGGATTCATCCAGTGCATTAAGTAAGATGATAGAGAGGAAGATCAAAGATCTATAACCTGTGTGAAAGAAAGATGTTTGCTGTGGCAGCAGCAGTAAGTGAATGAGTGATTGGAGTGGTAGTGAGAGAAGCAGAAGCTCAGAGGTTGGCCAGGACCTGAAGAAGCATTGGTCACAAACCTCAAAAAACGTGAGTACCTCAGACAAAATTCCAAGAGGCAGGTAATAGCCTGTGATCCTGGTGGTTTCCATAAGCTCATTGATATTGTATCAGCTGACTCCTTGGAAAGGCTATTTAGCATAGAAAGCAAACGGGCTGCTGGAAATGGTGACAGACTTAGTTTGCTGAACAAAGTCATACCATTCTTTGTGAGTCAGAACATTTTCTATGACTCACAGGTGGGCCAGTAGAAAATTTAACCTAGATTTTCAATTGCTGGTTCAAATCTACAGTCTTGATAGTAAATGATAATTACTGCAACAGCTATTTATAGAGCCAAATGCAAAGAGTTAGTGATTCAAGCAGATGTAGGTGATATTGACTAACGCTTCATGCAGCTCCCCGTGAAGTCAGAGGAACGATTCCTATCTGCACAACTGGAAGTTGGATCAGACTCTGAAGAAGCAAAAGACTAATCCCATTTCAACAAAATTTGACTTCCATTTGGGTGGGTGGCAGGTAAACACTACTGCTTTCCAGAGGGTGAAGGAGAGGAGTTGCTTAATAATTAGAACACTTCCCCAAATTGCTAATTCTGCATATACCACAAATATCAGCACAGTATTTACACAAGATTGTAATATAACTGTATTAAATGCTAAAGTTGCAATTATTCTAGTGAACTGAGGCCTACAACTACATCAAGAATAACATTATATAGTTAAGGTTTTCCTTATTTTGTTGTTAAAATAATGCAAAATTGTGCAGCTAATTACACTCACTATGCTGAAAGTGTGATCAAGCACTCTCATGACAGTGAGAACTCACTGCAGCAGTAAACTAAAATAGTATTTAAAAAAGCATTAATCGCTCCTATGATGTTAGATCAGTATATGCTAAAAGTATCAAATCAGATGCATTGAAACCAATTCTATAATGGTGCTGTCAAGTTTTCTTCTGTCTCCTCAAACATAAGCACCAACAGGATTTAGAAAGACTAATTCCTTACCTGGTGTTTCCTCATTTCGCCGCTGCAATTCAGTCTCAACCTGATCCAAAACTTTTTCCAGTTCGTCCAGTATTTTCTTTAGGTATTTTATATTATCGTGATCCAGCAGCTTTGACTAAACATATATATAGGTTAGTGTTTTAATCATTGTATAGAGTCTATACTTTCATCAGAGAAACTTTTACTTTAATACTACAATGCCTATTTACAAAACATGATTATTTTCTCCACACAGTCAGCTGGATATCATTTGGATAGTATTCAATAGCCCAACACCAGATATATGCTTACCTGTGAAATCAGTGGGATCAGTCCAGTACTTCAGCACACACTAAAGTGTGTAGCTGATCCGAGGGGACAGACTGCTTCATGCCT
>JBCJKH010021800.1:0-15393 GCA_039877255.1 Loriculus beryllinus
TCCTCACCTGGTCCCTAGCTTCCCTGACAACCTCCTTGTATTCTTCCCAGACCACCTGTCCTTGCTTCCACCTTTTAGATAAATTATGCGTTCAACAGAAAAGATCTCACATCACATAAGAATGTTTTGTCACTTAGAACATCATTCTGAGACGTCAGAAAACGGAGCAGCCAGAGAAATTCATATTTTCACATCCAGTTTAGTTTCTCTTCCATCCTGCCCTAATTATTCAAAATCAGCCTTGAACGAGAGTGTCAGTCCCTCTATTTACACCACCTTTATGTTTTCTGTGGAGACAGTGAACAAAGTTGCCATGGTGTTCTGTGGTTTAGATTGTTTTAGGAGTAGGTACCTGATCGCCTAACTAGTTTTGAAGTAAGCTGTCCTAAAGCCAACCAAATAAAACCACTTGAGAAATCTGAAAAAGACTGATCCTTAAGGTAAAAAGGTCCAAAATCCATCATCATGTTGCTGACAGTAAGCTACTGTTAACA
The DNA here is from genome assembly GCA_039877255.1 of Loriculus beryllinus. Taxonomy (NCBI): domain Eukaryota; kingdom Metazoa; phylum Chordata; class Aves; order Psittaciformes; family Psittacidae; genus Loriculus; species Loriculus beryllinus. The sequence goes on from JBCJKH010021800.1 coordinate 495, forward strand.
CGTGCTTAGGCATATGCCTTTCCAAATTTGCCAATGTCACTGGTGCTTCAGAGGTTTTGGGGAGTACAATTCATAAGTAACAGTTATCACTAAATCAATTAATTTCTGGGTTTGGAAAGTCTTTCCATTATGATCAAGAACTTTCTTCCAGATGACAGCCAGAGGCAGTAAAAGAAAGATAAAATCTTTAGGGAGATAGGATCCATGTATAATTGTATGACATATTATAATGACAAGCTTCGGTTTAGGACCTGCAATATGATGTATTGAAATAAAATTCATTTCTACATAGTTCATGCAGGAGTACTGCTATTTGCAGTAGCCATCTCTGCAAAGCTCAATATATTCTCTCAGACCTGTAACGGAACGTATTGAAACAAAATGCATTTCTATATAGTTCATGTGGGAGTGCTGCCACTTGCAGTAGCTATCTTTGCAAAGCACAATACGAAGATATTTTCCAGGGGCATTCATATGGATTTAATACAGCTTCAACGGACAGTATGACAGGACCTGGATCAAGCCATTAGCATATCTGTGGACAAGTGCTGACATCAAACCTTGCATAAAGATATCTAAAAATACATGATTTTGCATCATTATATTTTGAGCCATAATTTTTGTATCTAAAAAAAAATCATTGCAATTCTACCACAGCAGAGTAAATATGAAAAAGAGTAACTCATCCAAAAATCACCCTTTATGAAGGATAAAACTTACACTTACAGGTAGCAAAAGAAGTTAACCCTAAACAGCCAGCAGAAAGTACCTGCTGTGCTTAGTAATTGTGATCCCGCCTTATGCTTATGAGTAGCAAATCTCTTTATCTGTTTTCCTTGCAAGTGCCCGAATGTTTGTAAGTTAGCGAAGTAGTCTGCATCTTTAGGGCCCAGTGAATGGCAGGTTCTCATAACGTGATGTGGGGAAGACAGAGCTAGTGTTACAATCCATTTTGATTGCCACCAATCACCAACCTGGACTGCTGACTGAGAGAACACATACTGCTCACCAGTGAGACCTGCCAATTAAGGGCACACTTTCAGTCCACCCTCTAGATTCAGGCTGAAGCAGATGATAGGCAATCATCACAATGAAAACAAATTGCTATTCTCTCTTATTGAGAGATGCCAAAGCAGAAATATGACACTGTCAGCCCTTGGACTACTTTATTATCAAAGGCTATAGGATGTGTTAGAACCTCTTCCTACTAATAAGCAAAGCTACAGCTGAGCAAGATTTGTCAGGTTTCATTAACAACTACAGAGGAATCTAGATACCTGTATTTCTTAAGACCTTGTGTTTTCTTTTTTTTTTTTCACTTTTATTTTTTTATTATGCTGTTTCTCTATCATCTTTCTTCTGTTTTCTCCTTCCCTCTCTTTGCACCTCATTGATAATACTGTTCAGACCTCTGGCTCCTATTTCCTTTGCCTGTCAGGGGCTCTAGTACACAGTGTTGTCCTTTATCTGTGAGATCCTGAAGTTCTATCACATCAACTGCTTCTTCTTCCTTTGTGTATGCATGTGTTTTTAAGTTGCCTTACTCTAGACAATATGATTATTAGATTAATCTCCCCCCACTTACATATTGTTTTGTCACAGCATCAGTTTTTCTTTTTTGTTTCTTCTTTACCTAGGAGTCTTAGTGCCCAAACTTGTCCTGAAATCACCTTTATATAAAGGCTGGACTCAGCCTTCTGGAAATGCTTGAATTTCTTGTATGCATAGAGGTGTGACGGTGGCCTCATTCCTGGGACTTGTACTGGAAGAAAGGAGAATATCCACACCTTTCCCCATGTAACAGGATATCTTTGATCACAGTGCAAGAGAAAATAACTTGCTTGGCAGAATTCGAGTGGGCTGAAACCAGACCTTGACTTGTAAAGTCAAATTGTGTTTGTTGTTACATATTACTTTCCTGATATTTTTTAATAAACAATGAAAAATATGAGGAGTATGATAAATAAAGGGATACTTTTCTATGTGTTTAAGATTTGAAATAATCACTAAAAGGGTGGTATGATGTGAAGGGTTTCCAATGCAAATTTGGAAAAGTTTGGCCTGATAGCTGTTCCGTGGACTTTATTACGGAAGATTGACAGGTGGTAATCATAACCCATCCTTATCCTTCTCAGAAACACTAATTCTGACACCATAAATGTAAGGTTAGACCCCTTTCTTTCCAGAATGTCGTATTGGGCTATACCTGTTTATTGCTTCCCACTGTCACTTTTCTTTTTCAAATTATGCAAGAACATAATTTGGACTTTTTAGTATTATAAAAGGAATACAATCTATTATCTATAGTAACATTTAGGGGGAAAAAATCCCTTTTAATTAACATGAATTGTAATTAGAAACAATGCAGAAAGATTTAGTTGGGCGCATTAATTGTAAATATGGAGGTCTACTGACAACTGTATGACAATAAATCAAAAAATGAAATGAAAAAAATATGGTCTGCTTAAAAAGAAAAATGCTATAGAATTCTAGTCAAGAAAAAAAAAAAGTTTAGGAGTTATTGCGTAAAAAGTCTGCCAAGTCCTCAGTGTAGTGCATTGTAAAGCTGAAGACAAACATGTTTCTCAGTTTGTACTGTTAAAATCAATGACAAATATACTATTTCTATCTAAAATTGAGCCTATGTCCCACCTTGAATACAGTGTGAAGTACTGGTATAATGCAACTCTGCAGTATATGCCAATGACTTTGAGAGCAGAGAATGGTAAAAGAAAAATAAGCTCAGATTGTAAGGATCTATACAGAAGAAATGTTTTTGTTAGACTGTATTCTAATTGAAAAATGAGAAGAGTCACTGGAATTTACTGAAGTTTCATATTTATGGCAGTAGTTAGTGAATATAAAACTCAGTGGAATTGCTAAAATAAATTACACAAAAATACCACAACATATATTTGCTAAACTAGTGGAAGGAAGTAAGAAGTAATAAAAAGAAGTTTAGACAAATGATAAAAAGCACACAGTTATGTTAAGAGTAGCTTTTGAAGGAACCAAAAATAGTAAGAGTGCAAGGGTACATTCTCTGGTAGTAAAGACAGCTTCAGATCCTGCTTCCCTTTACTGGGAAGAACAAGTTGAGAGGCTGGTCTATAAAATAAAATGGTGGGAGATAAAAAACATTTTCTTTTTTTCCTAGAGCCTTTTTTCAGTGATCCAGTGGAGGTGGCAATATGCAAACAGGGAAGGGCAGTGGACAGTAATGAATAGGGCAGTTGATCAATATGGTAAAACCAGGCTACAAGTTTCAGAAAGAAGCAGATAGGTTTCTACACTGGAAAGGAAGAGAGTGCTAAAAGCAAAGTGAAAGGTAAAGAAGGCAATGGTTGTGAGCATCAGAAAACATTTGTTTAGTACTTATTTGGATGAAAAAATAGAAGTTGTTTCTCTGAAAACATTGATTTTATGTCTCCATCATAATAAGAACTGAATCTTAATAAATTCGTTTATCGTCATAACATGAATTTGATTTGGGAATTTTGCCCACATAGGGGAGGAGAATATTGCCCACATTTACACATGAAGTCTGAGTCAGAGCAGGAAACAGTGAACAGCGTATTCTTCCCACTACTGAGCAGCCTTTCCAGTTTGGTCATTCTTAACGTCTAGATCAGATTTTTGTTGCTGTCTTTTGTTAGAGTTTTACACTTCATGCCTGTAAAAGCAGGTCTGAATAAGGGAAGTAGTGGAAATATGCACAGAGACTGGGTTTATGAAAATAATGTTTTCAACGTGCAACCAGGGCAGTTAATAGTGTCAGGAAGCCAGTCACTTTTGACTCCAAGCTGTATGAAAGCATACATATGCACAGAGCGTGTTAGGGAGCTTATAAAGCAAAAGGAATTCTTTACTCCTGTAGCTGGAAAAAGACTTAAATTGCATGATAATTCAGGTGATTTTGTTTGAATCATGGACCCAAGGTAGACAACATGCTCTGTGTGGGACAAGCAAAACTCTGGACAAGAGTTGTATTTTTCTTGATTTCCTGCTGGCAATGCTTATTGCCCTAAACTGGCTTAATGTGGCAGACAAGCAGAAGACATAACATGTTGCTCTGCAGTAGCTGAGGTGTAGATAGAACTGAAACTATGTAATCTGGCCTGGTAGCTAGAGGCTGAGGTAAAACTTCACATGAATCTGACCAGATGGGAGAAGATGGAATTATAAAGCAGCCTGTAAAAGTCCCACTAGCTGTGAGATGATTTACTTACATGCACATCCTCGTGAGTTAGGTGGCACTGTTAGTGAGTAAGACTTGTGGACATAGGAAGCCAGGCAGTAATTAACTGGGATGCCAGTATGAGATTTCAGCTGCCTATATGGACTGACCTTTGCTAGCTTTATTTTCTTACAATTATGGTGTTTTCCTACATAAAAACTGCAGTTTCATAATCCTGAAGACTCATGTAGGAACGTAAACCAGAGAAGACCAGTGTTGTAAAATGTTTCACTCCTAAATTGTGGCAGGAAATACAATTTTAAAAGGAGATTTGAGGTGGTCAATTTATTTACTACGTGGGCATTCCAAATGCAGCTATTCTGGATAGAAGGATAGCAGCATAGGGTGTTGCAGTTTTTGATGATTTTTTGTTTTTAAGGGGACAACACTGCCAAATACTCATTGTCTAGGCTTAATGGTAGCTATTACAATATTTAAAATTAGAAATATTTTATATTTCTATTTATATTTATTATATTTATATTTGTGTTTATATATATATGTAATTTACAATATTTAAATATATATATATAATTTTAAATTACAATATTTAAAATTACAGCAGCTTAAATACAACTATGTTTTCTTTTTAATATATAAGTTCAGTAGCTCCTATACTTAGCTTTCTAAAGACTTTTCTGATTTCTAGCTAAATTATTTTCTTTTTTCCAACCTTTCTAAATTCTTTTTTCATTTCTTTTTCTTTTTTTTTTTATTCCTCCAACCTCATCATAATTTCAGTTTTCCAGGCAAAAGGGGCTAGGAGAAAGTGAGGATCTAATCAATAATCCAAACATCATCAGAAAAAAATGGTTTACAGAGATAAGGGATTCTTTTCTCTAAAATAACAAAACCTTCCAGCTGAAGCTTGATGACCCATGAGAGAAAAAAATTGACTTTTATATACATATATGTATATATAAACTGACAGTAGTATGTCTTTTTTAAAAAAAAAAAAATCAATATTCTAAAAATTTTTTTTAAATTACTGGAGGTTTAAAACTGACATATGTACAAACAGTAAGAAATAGAAGAAAACCAGAAGCAGCTTCAGCAATGACAAGTGATGGTGAAGAAGGACATTTCAGTTCTCTGTACAAATCAATATGCCCATATTTCTGACTGTATAATTATGTTCTAAAGTGAACATTTACCAAAATTGATGAGAGAATTATCAAAGTAGTTGGACTCTCTTAAATTGTGCTTGTGATGATCATTACAGGGATTTTGATGGCAGTCATTCCTTATTACCAGAGCTGTAAGGCTGCATATTCTAGAAAAAGCCATCAAAAAAGAAATTTTATATGCTGAGCTTTGAAAGAGAGCATGAATTCTGCATTCTGCTAGTAGAAGAGCTGTGCAACAAATGTGATGCTGAATTAAAAGAGTTTGCAAAGTTTCAGCTGAACAAATATATTTCATACTAGACTTTTAATAGAAAGCCATTATTAGTACTTTTTGTTTAACTTAGGTGTATTGTTTTTAGTAAGTTTCCTTAACAGACTATGAATTTTAACAAATGTATAGGGTTTGTGTTGCAAGGTTTTGGTAGTAATGGGAGCTACAAGGGTGTCTTCTGGGAGAAGGCTCTAGAAGCCTTCTCATTAGACCTTGTCTAATTAGACCTTGTCTGTCTCATTAGACCTTGTCTGACAGAAGGTTCTAGAATCCTCCTCCTTGTCTGACAGAGCCCATGCCAGCCTACTCCAAGATGTACCCCTGTCTTGGAAGAAGGGCAGGAGGTGCTGCAGGCACCAGAGCAGAGATTTCCCTGCAGCCCATGGTGCAGCCCATGGTGAGGCAGCTGTGCCCCTGCAGCCCATGGAGGGCCCACACTGGAGCAAGGGGTTGCCTGAAGGAGGGTGTGACCCTGTGGGAAGCTTGTCCTGAAGCAGGCTCCTAGCAGGACCTATGGCCCCATGGAGAGAGGAACCCACACTGGAGCAGGTTTGCTGCAGGATTTGTGACCCTGTGGGGGTTACAAGCAGATTGCTCCTGAAGGGCTGCACCCCATGGAAGGAGGATGGACTGGAGCAGTGTGTGAAGAGCTGCAGTTCATCAGGAAGGCTTACATTGGAGAAATCCATGGAGGACTGTTTCCCATGGCAGGGAACACTTGGGAGGAGGAGGTAGAGAAATCAGGAGTGAAGTTAAGCCAGAGAATAAGGGAGGGGTGGGGAAAGGTGTTTTAAGATTTGTTTTTATTTCTCATTACCCTACTGTGTTTTGATTGGTAATAAATTAAACTAATTTTCCCAAGTCTAGTCTTTTTTGCCAATCATAGTAACAGATGAGTGATCTCTCCCTGTCCTCCATGAACCTTTCAGTATCTCTTCTCCCCCCTGTCCAGTTGAAGAGATGAGCGATAGAGTGGGCACCTAACATCCAGCCAGGAATAACCCAACACAGGCTGACACACTGCACAGTGTTAAAAATGGTTTTGGTGCCTCCAGGTGCCTTGTGTTTTCATGCTGCTGTGAAACCATGTGCTGTTCCTCGCCAAGCATTACCTCAGCTAAGTGTCTCCCTTGTTCTTCTTGGGTCACTTCTCACAAATCCTCTCTTGTTTTTTCCTTCCCCCTTCCTCTCTCCCTGTCAATCCCCTAGTACTTTCCTACTTGAATGAATGCAAAAGTGTTAGTAACTGACACCCATATTTTTCCACCCCTCATACCACATTTCACTACAGATAACATGGCATGCAAATGAAAATTAGAATGCAAATAGGAGTGTGAAGACCAAGAAACTTCAACTATACTCTGTCCTACACAGATAGGAAGCATAATGTTGAAATGAGATAACACTATCTAATCAACACCAAACATCTCTGATCTCTGCCTAGCATTTCCTTATCCTGCTTTTTTCTTTACGTCTTAGGGTTCTTCTGGCAGTAGGCAGTGTATTTTGGTATGTTTATACAGCATCTAGGACTAGAGGGCTTTCATATCATTATGGCAACTTCAAGTGCTGCCAGAACATCTGTAATATTTATACCACCGATAAAAAAATATATGTCAACTTTTATTTTATCTAAGTAAAAGAATAAAGAAAATAAGAAAAGATGTATGTAGTTTCATTTTATTTATCTAAATAAAATAATAAATCAAAGGAAACTTCCAGATACATAAATAAACCCAGTATTTAAAGTCTTCTCATTGTTACTAGCCAAACCAGTAAGGCTGGCAGCTGTCATACATTTTGAAATCCCAAGCAATTAAGAGCAAATAAAAGAATAGTTAGCAATAGTCTAAAATTGGTGCTGCTAAAGAATAAACAAACAAGTTTGACCTGGTTTTCTGTGCACATAAACAGACACAATGTTCCCAAATTTAGTTAAGCTGCAGGTATTTCTACCCGCTTCAGTGCTCTTGTGTTATTCTCACCAAGAGCAGAGACAGTTTATTGCAAAACAACGCTGAAACTGTAAACCAAAGTGAAATACATATGTATAATATTATATGTTTACCATCAGCTGTGTAGTAAATAGAGCGCAGACGTTATGAAAAAACCCCAAATATAATCACACAGACTGTTTATCAAAATACCTGTTTGAGTCCTGTAAACATCTGAGTGCTTACCAATGCTGACATTGAGGACTTTCAGAAACATCTTTCAGGTCTTACATAAATGTACTGAAGTACTCCAATTATCACTTGCCCAGGTTGTAACATTTCAAAGTTAATGAATCTGTTTCCAATTTTTCTCCTGAAAGAGAAGGAGGAGAGACCTTAAGGTGAACTTCCCAGGTGCCCTATGGAAGGAGGATTTTGGTGACCTGCCTGTGGCCAGGAATCCTTGCATGCAGAGCTATCAAGGTCAGTCGAGGCTCATCTCTTCGGCAGACCTGAAGGGGCAGCTGCACAAAGGGCTTGGCTGGGAAGAGTTTGATTACAAGGCAAAATAGATGATCCCACTCTGATTCACTCTGCAAGGCTTCCTATTCTTTAAATTTATTTCTGTAAACTATATTCTGAGTATAGGCACAATAGGCAGGTAATTTAGGTAATCGGAGTCATCTTGATAGGACCAGGCAAGGGCATTTCAAGTATTGATTGTAACATCTATGTGAGACAATTAAAGCCAGTAGGCAGAATCCATCCATAAATCTTGGGTGAACTAGAACCATTCTTCTGCCCTTGCTTGAGGATATACACAGCTTCTTAATGTACTGAAAGTATCTTACTATAGCACTTTGCTGTCAATAGATAATGAGCTGCTAGTGTTGTCCATGTAAGAGCTTTCCTTTAAAGAAAATATTCTGCTGTTAAAATCAAGATAACAAAAATCCTCCATCTAATAATACCTACCTTTCTGTGGGTCAGTGGAAAGGTCACTGTATTATAATGAAATATGCATTTCATTACACTTGATGAGATATATGTATTAATTTCTAAGGTAGAAGTGGACAGCTTGCAATGGTATCTATTCATTTCCTTTCTTGTAAGTGTTTGTGCCTTGTTAGAAGAGAGATAGCTAACTAAATTGGTTTTTGAAATCAGGTTTTAAATATATTACAAATGCATTCTTTAATATGTTCCTATTCAACACGAGAAGGCTGGGAAAACAAAAGCGCTGGCTAGATTGTTGTCTGAGGCACAGCATCTGCATGGTGCAAACCCAGACAGAAAGTCACAGGGTTCAAGGATGTGACATGGGGGTTAAAAAATGCATCTTTTCTTTAGACACTTGAAAGTTAAGTGTATATATTATACTAGTCATATGGGCTCACTCTGATGGGCTGTAGAGCAGACTAGGCACTCCAGGGAGTAATGAATTCTACTTAGGCAACAAGCTAGGCAGCTAGATTGGACTAGAGTAAAGGAGGGCCAGCTTGGCCAAAGCATAGACGTTTGCTGCCCTGGCAGGAACAAGCAACGTTCCCTACAGCCACTTAACTGACTGTGTCCCATATATAAAAACTGTGTTGCTCTCCACTAATAGGCAAAAAGAGTGCTTTGAGAGGAAGTCAGGTGGCTGATGAGAACCTCAACATGACCCAGAAATGTGAACTTGCAGCTCAGAAAGACAATCATATTCTGGGCTGCGTCAAAGGGAATGTGACCAGCAGGTTGAAGGAATTGATTCTATCCTCCTACTCTGCTCTCATGAAACCCCACATGTAGTACTGCATCCAGCTCTGGGGCCCCAGTGTGAGAAGGATGTGAACCTGTTTGAGTGACTCCCAAGGAGGTCCATGAAGATGATCAGAGGGCTGGAGAACTTCTTCTATGGAGAAAGGCTGAAATGCTGGGGTTGTTCAGTCTGGAGAAGAGAAGGCTCTGGGGAGACCTTTGAGCAGTCTCCCAGTACCTAAAAGGGCCCTAAAAGAAATATGGAAAAGAAAATTTTACAAGGCCATGTAGGGACAGGACAAGGGGGAATGGCTTTAAACTGAAAGAGGACAGATTTGGATTAGATATTAGGAAGAAGTTTTTTACTAGGAGGGTGGTGAGGTGCTGGCACAGGTTGTCCAGAGAAGCTGTGGCTGCCCTATCCCTTGCAGTGTTCAAGGTCAGGCTGGACAAGCCACTGAGCAACCTGTTCTAGTGAAGGTGTCTGTGCCCATGGCAGGGGGGTTGGAATTAGATGAAGGTACCAATCTATGATTCTGTGATTCTATGAAGTTTACATTCATTTTGCTTTCTGCTAAGCTCATAAGCTTATTGTGTCTTCATTTCATAAACCTAAGAATTTATAGCTAGAATTTAGTCTTTTTATTATGATCTATATTTTCTTTGTGTAAGAAATATAGAAACTTTTCTTTATGTTTCTCTCTTTGTGTCTTGGGTCAAGATCACAACCACCACATAAATAAACTGGCATAGATCCAAATAGATGGATTTCTGGGAGAGGAAAAAGTAGAAAGGTGAGCTGAGAAGGCCTTTTTGCTTTCATGACCATCATGCCATATGGTGTGATGTAAATATACAAGGTAAATTGACAGAACTGTTACTGCTTATACGTAGCTCTCTGCATAAGCATCAGAGTTGCGCTAAGTACTGACTTAGGGTGCTTAATTTCTCATAGAACATTTGTCTTCCCACTGAAATATATATGGAGAGTTCGCACCTAAATAATTTTGGGTATGTGGCCATACAAGACAAGAAAAAAATACTGTTTGCTTCTCCTGAATCCTTGAGGACCTTCTTTCAAGGTTATGAAAGAACTTTTGTTAGGCAGACAGAGAAATTAAACACATATCTCCATCCCAGGGCCCAGAGCAAAGAATATGGAAGGAGGTGGGCACATCTGATATGCACTCTGCACTTGAATCTGTTAATCTGTTCCCCAGAAGTATATGTATAGTACTGTATAAGGTAACAGTAGCATCCTGCTCAACCCTCATCTGGGGCCTCAGAGGGAAGAGGTCTCCTCATGTAAACCCTGTGTTATATTTGTCATTTCTATGTGGAGACTGTGGATATCCTCAAGTGCCTTAGGTGGCACTATAGATTTCCTGGCAAGCAACTGAATCAAGTTCTAAATGTTTAAAGACTAATCAGAAAACAATTAAGTGGTGGAAATGAGCCATAGAATTAAATATCTGATTACTTGAAGCAAATTTGAAGAGTGGAGGAAGCTGAGTAAAACACAACAAAACAGAATTATTCCTGACTTATGTACCTAATGCAGTTTTTTTCAGAGAAATCTGGAGGAGGAGTTTATATAAAGTAGACAAGTAGGTTTGGATAAACAGCACTTTTAAAATGACAAAGGGGACAAATTTTTATTCCTTACTTACGATACCTAATCATTAAAACCTTTTAGAATCCTTCAGAATCCTCTAAGGTACAGTTACTGACAGCTTGAAGATGCTTAGTTTACCATAAGGTACTTTTCTAGAAGCTATGATCTATATGTCTAAGTTGGATTGTCTTTCCAAGCTGCTGCTGCTTTTTTGCTCATTTAAGAAATTCCTCTGAAATCTGCATGCAGTTACTAAACTTGAAAAAAGGAATCCAACTCTTGATTACATTTTGACAGAATAACTTTGTGAACCATCTTCCAAGAAAAAAAAATCATTCTTAACTAGGATTATAGCAAGATAGATACTTTGTTATGCAAATGTCAGCTTCTCTACAGATATAATCCACATTGGAGGCTTCCTTGAACTCTAAAGCCACTTTATTTTGGATTCACAGAGATATAGTTGCAAAACAAAATAATCTCTGAGAATTTTTGAGACTGAATAGAGAGAATTAAGTGTAAAATATAGGAAAAGTCAGCAATGTCTATGCTCCCTAGTATGATTTTGTTTTGCCTGAGGATCAATCTGTCTCAAAGGTGCTGGAAAATTTTTTCTCTCCTGGATGAGTAAAAAAAAAAAAAAGGAGTGTATATGAATTTCATTTCCCATTCTATCTAAAAATCTCTTCCATCATGGAAAGTTTTAAAAATCTCTTTTGCAAAATTTGGTTTAAAAAATAATTTAGATGCCTTCAGTTTCCAGAATATGGGGTTTATGATGTGGTTGTTGCCTGGAATCTGCAGTCACGTTTTTTGGTTATGCAGCTGACCACATGTTAAATAAACACCCTGTTCTTTATCTGACCCAGAGGTATTGGTGGCCTATTTGGGAGCCATGGCTCAATTTGGACATGTGGCTAAGAGTTCTCTTCAGTAGTTTATTTCTTTCATAGAGTATTTTAAGGATGTTAATATGTATTTTGTCTGTTTCCACAGGCTCTTCCCCTGGAGATCCACAGGACTCCATCTGTTCAAAACAGCTGCCAAACTCTTTTGTGAGTATGTACGTGTATGCCTGTGTATAAATAAAAAATACACTAGGAAGAAAGCCTGAGACTTTTCTGTGGTTGTGATATAACCTCCAGGGTTATAATGCACAGTTTTATGTACTCCTGTCTCTAAAGAAAAGATATATTCTTTCTCAGCTGAGATAGTATGCTGAATATCAGCTATCTGTCTTTTCCTCTCTGTAAATATGCAGAATTTTTATTTTTTTACTATAGGGAGTACTGTATTTTACTGGAGGGATGCATGGAGGCAGTGGTTGATATGATTTTATAGGGAGATTGTAGGGAGATGCAATTGTATTGAGTGTCTTGACAGCTCAGAGTTTTTCTGGGTCCATCAGCTCTGATTTTCAGGTGGCTGTGGGAAGCTGGTGTGCAAGGTGACGTTTTCCTTTCTGAAGCATGCTGTTACAGTTATCCATGCCATTGCTAACTTCAGGTTAATCTGCTGTAATGTGCCCTTGTACTAGTCTTTTGTGCACAGGAAAGCGGTTCAGAGTCTTTTGATCATGTACAACACGTTCTTCTTGTTCAGTTGATACAATCAAATGACCCCTGTGCTTCAATTTCTTTAACAGCTTCCTATTCCTTTAGAGACATCATTCAATGTAGAGATGACTTTCTTTAAAGCCTTAAATGGGCTTGCACTAGCTTCCATTAGAAGCACACACTACCACAGTGTATATTTTGGTTTTCTTCAGCTTTAGAGAGCATGTTACAGGAGATCATTAACAACACAGAGACCTAGAAGAAATTAACTATATTAAATTTTGTGATGCTAAAGCATAAATTATTATAAAAAAGGAAACCTTTCACACAGCAATATGATAGAGAAACTTTTTCAAAGGTGTTTGCCACTATTGAATCCGTTAGGAGTTTTACAACAAATGTAATTGGAAGAGTTTTGACATTGCTGAATGGTTTTACAAACCCACTCTAAAACATGTCTATTTCAATCTAAAGATTTTTGGCTTAAGCCTGAAATTAGTTTTAGCTGATTTTTCCAAAAAGCAACACATTGTTTGGAACTAGAAATCAAATCTCAAGCCACAGACTCAAGTTACTGTGCTTGTACAATCAGCTTGTCTTGTCAAGGATAATATATATGGGTAAAATAAGTAAAAGCTAATCAAATTCCATTTAGCATATTCATTTACTTCTCAGGATTATGGTGCTAGTTTTATTGCTGGCTTTCACTTTGGTTGTGAAATTATATTGTACATGTTTCCAATCCACAATACTTTTCTGTTTATTTGAAGAAGTGGAAGATGATATATAAATTATTAACATTTTGTTGGTTTTTTAAAGGTATTAATACTAAATGCACTTACATAGAACTCTACACAATCAAAATACTCTAATTCAACATTCAGTATTGAATCCTTATATTATCCCCAGTAAGGAAAACAATTCAATATTTTTATCCTAATTTCATAAATAAAAATCATAGAAACATAGAATAACAGGTTGGAAACACCCTCAAGGATCACCTGGTGCAAACTTTCTTGGGAAAAACACAGTCTAGACAAGAAGGCCCAGAGTCCTGCCCAGGTAAACCTTGAGAATATCCAGTGCAAGAGAAGTTACCACTTCCTTGGGGAGATTAGTCCAATGACTGATTGCTCGTATTGTGAAAAATGTGTGAAAAATGTATGAAAAATATGAGCTAGAGAGATTAAGCTGTGATTCGAAGGCATCAGAAACACTTCATTTCAGTGGCAGGATTATTTCAGGATCTAAAAGCTGCTTTCAAACCACTCTAACAGTTTTTGATCCTTTAACGAACTCACAACATTTAAGAAAAGAAACAGGACTTTGTGTTAATATACACTAGCTATTTCAATAAACCTTGTTTTTACAGCAAAGTCTGCAAAGATACCTTCTAGTAAGCCAGGAGCTGTAATAGATGTAGGTATATGTTTTTCCACCTTCTGCCTCACTAACTAAAGGATAAAACTAATCAGAACTTAGATTTTCAGAGAGTAGCTTATCCTCTTTAAGCATACTTTCTTGAAATCTGTACACTCGTTTGTGATGAACTAAATGAATTCCAGCAATATTGCTGTCTAGAAGCAACCCAAGCAAGTGCTGTCATGCACAATTTCACTGTTTTTCAGGACACTAAATTTGCAGAGTTTGGTTTTGCATGTGATTGTATTTTTAACATATGGAATCTTTACAGTGTTGCTATGTACACTTAGTCAAATCAAACAAGAAGTCACCTCAAGTAGCTGGTCTTACTAGTGCCAGGATAGCACTGTGCAAACTTTAGCTAGGGATTCCCTTTGGTGTTTCTTATCTACTTGAACACTAGACAAAAGAATTGTTTATTAGCATAGCAAAGAATACCCCCAAAAGACTCCAGCAGGTCTGATTTTGTTTTACAGCCTACATTAAATGTTTACAACTCTGCACATATCACTGGTTTGAATTTTCTTTAATCAGCCAATGTTACAGTTCAGCTTTTTTCCCTAAACTCTGATAGAAGTCTGTAGTAAACTATTCTCCCAGGAATGACAGCAGTTGAACTCTCAGATAGAGGACCAGATTCTCTCTTGCTGTGAACCATTAGATACTGATTACAGCAAGACAAATGCAAATACACAGATATCTGGCTAAAGCTGTGATCTTGCAAGTGCTGTACTGTGATGTGTTCTTTCCTTAGCATGTTACTCACAGGAACTGTCTCATTAGACACTGCCAGAAGGTCAAGCACTTCCCTTGTTTTCCTGGTAAACCTGTTTTGGGCATAATGCAGTGTACTGATTTGGTATCATCTTATGAACATTTTAGAATCATAAAATCTTTTAAGTTGGAAAAGACCTTTAAGATCATGGAGTCCAACCATTAGTATAGTCTACAGTCTAGTCTACATTAATACAGTCTATATTAATTACATTAAAGATCG
>JBCJKH010021801.1:0-33678 GCA_039877255.1 Loriculus beryllinus
CTCAATCCCACTGTCCATGTCAGCGACAAAGATGTTGAACAAGACCGGTCCCAACACCGATCCCTGAGGGACACTACTCGTGTGGTGTCCCATTACCATCATCCTCAAGGCCCTCCTCTGGACTTGCTCCAACAGCTCCATGTATGTTGAGGACACCAGAACTGTACACAGTACTTCAAATGAGGCCAGAGCACTTTATTTTTCCACCCGTACAGTTTTAGAGTGATACAAATGAAGGATGAATTAATCTTAAAGATTAATCTCAGCTGGCTTCTGCCTTATTCATATCCTTTTGATTGAATGACTATCTGCATAACTTACTCCATAAGCTTAAATATAGACTGCAAGATATTTGTTCTGTTTTCTAGCTTGGCAAAATGGATTATCAGATTCTGAAATAAGCTTAAATTTTAGGGTTTTTGAGGCAGACATTCCATAAGTGCAGAATCTGACTCCACTTCAGAAAATGTAAAGTTTGGTGTGTGTTTTTCTTAAATGTGGATCAAACAACACATAATAATTCTATCATCCGCAATGTCACTAAATTCTTTAAAAACATTAATTTAAACTACTTCTCTGTAATTATTCATTCCAAAGTTAAATAAAGAGCCAAGTAATACTACATATCTTCGTTAAGCTCTTTATGCAAAGTTTCTTTAGCTTTTTTTAGCAAGATATTGAAACATCACAAAACTATTACCTGTACAACAGGAAATATATGAATGAAATCCAGTCCCTGGATCTGATGTGGTTCCAAACGATGAGGACACTTCATTTTTGGCAATACTGATACAATTTTTTCAGTTAAGGCACTACAACAAAACAAACACACATGTATGTATGCTACAATTTTCTTTTGTAAGTTACAAATTATTTTTGCAAACATAGTTAGAAGGTTCCCTCTAGTGGCTTCCACTGTATACAGCTGTGAAAAGCATTCAAACTTCATTTACAAAATAGATTTTAATTCTACTATATATACAGTTAGCCTGTGAAGAGACGATTAAACCCCTAGTGATTTAGTTTATAGTATTGCACATAAAATTTTAAGATCTGCATGTCTGGTGAGATAAAACACCCATGTTAGACATATCTACAAACACCTTTGTATATTATAATATATGCATACATGAAGAAACACTAGCTTTAAGAACAGTTCTACTAAGTAAATGATATGCACTCAAAGAAAGTCCAGAATCAAATGAAGGACTTAAAAATTTGTTTAGCATAACTCCCCAAATATACCTTGATGTTACTACTGAAATTTTGAGGTTAAATATATATTGCACCTAAAAGCTAAATACACAGCATGCTTCACAGTGTTGAAGTGGGTAAAACTGAATTTGCTGACAATCATCTTGTTCTAACAGCTTTTGGTAAAGCAAAAGGATTACCTTAACACAAGGGAATCATTTAGAAAACCATCAGACTGCTTCCACTGAATCCCTTATAGGGCAAGCTATTTCTCTATTTCTTTGCTGCCTATATTGTCAAACACACTTTTAAAGCAGGTGTCAGCACAGAGGATGAGCACTTTACTGGAAAAATTAAAACTACTTTTTCATGAAGGAAAAAAATGCTGGCCCAGTACTGACTTCAGTGACATTCAGTACTGCTCAATGTACAACTAATACTCTGTAAGAACAAATGCGAGCAAGACATGAGGCAGAGACCAAAGTCTAGGAACAGAGCCTGAAAAAATATACTTCTAAAGAGAACTAAAACCTTGACATAATTCTTACAGGCAATAGATGCAAGATCCTCTTCTAATGTATGTTTCCATGTTTATTTCCAACCCAGCAATTAAATAATAGGACACCATCAAAATGTCTTCAGAATTTGTGAAAACACAACCTAAATTTCCTTATCTTGAGAACATCACAGAAGCACTGAGTCACCACCAATATAAACATTTTAAGAACATCAGAACAGCCTATACTTCCACTAAGAACACTTTAGATTTACAAATAAATCATTATTGCTGTTTTGGGAAAGAAGCCTGATTTTTGTTTTGCTAGTTTTGCATCCAGTTAGCTGGAAAAATAACAGAACATTTTGAGAACAACTTAACTATTTCCTACCTTGCTGTTCTTTAGGGTAACAAAGATGGCAATTACAAAAACCTGGCAATTATAAAAACCACCCTCAATCCTAGTCTGTACTTAATTCCGTGCACTTAATGCTTTATGTATTTAGTCATCTATGATGATTTAAGTGTCTTACTAGAAATCTTTCTTTATAATGTGCTACAGTCTTGCCAATGCTAAATGACTTCAAAAAAAAAAGGCATAGAAGGACGTTCTTTTTAACTACATTGAGCAAACAGTTCTCTTCATGTAACTAACTTGACAGGCTAATCTTATTTCCTGCAAATTTTAACTGTGGCTCTTTTGTCATAAAAATACATAAAGCAATAGTGTAGTTTAGAATGTATTTCCTTTCTCATCATAAACAACATTTACAATCTCCCTAATACAGGAATTAGCTATTTTATGAGCAAATTCCACGCATAAGAAATGAATCAATCCAAAATGGTCTTATTGGGTCACCATGAGGAAAGAACTCCTCCTCAGTAACTCTTTCAGAAACAGTGTCATGCTTTAAATTGTTTGCTGATGCCTACAACTACAATTCAAAGCCATAAAGGAAAATCAGAAGTCACTGACACAGAAAACCTGCAGACAGAGACCTCAAGGAAGATCTTTCAATGTTGTACTCCAGTTTCCAGCAGCATGGTCTCCCTCTGCCCTTTGTTTTGGTTTCAGCATCATCCCCTTGTGCCAGCACAAGCATCTGTACAGCCACATAAAGAACTGGATCCAGGAACTGATTAATGTTAAAACTATATATTTTTTTTGGTAGGTTTTAATCTGGATCAGTTCCAAATCCAGTTCAAAGTACAGCCCCACAAATACTTTCACAGCTTAGTAGGGATATAAGAACATGCAGCACAGAGGGAAATAGCACTGTCTTCTTTGGAATAAGCTTCTTTCTGGTTCTAGAGTTTGTGGAACTACAGTATGAAAAATCCAGAAACAACTGCAATGTTTTACAAACAGGTGGTCTTGAAAAACAGGAAACTTGGACTAAAACCTTTTTTTTTATAAACAAGCAAATATCAGCCATCTTTCCCCCCACACCACCCACTGCTTTTCCAAGAAGAAAAAAAAAAAAACCAAAATCACCACACCTACCATTTAACCAACTTACATTTTTTGACCAATAGTAGAGTTTTCCTGAAACAATAAATCAACATCAATATCAAAGCTGCAGGTAGTGATGCACCACGTCATGCCACCAACCACCTACCAAAGGACCAACAGCATAATTAGTTCCATTTTAATTTCAAGAGGTAAAGCCAAGCATATCTTAAAGGCTTTATTTATTATAGAAACTACAGCTTAGTAGTTCCTCCATCCTCAATATTCTTACATGGAGACTAAAACATACAGAAAGCAGACAATTTCTACATATAATACACATATACAAGACGAAACATATATAGAAAAACAGCAGTTAAGTGACATTCTAAATTCCTGTCTAACCTTCATGTTAGTTTTGACACAGTTCTCATTAAAAAATCCAAACCAATAGATAAAACACAGCAGTACCTTAAATTACATGATCTTTAAAAAGTGACTGTGTAAAAATTTTGTCAAGGATCATAATTTCTGTATTCAGATATTCACTTTTTATATATAACCACTGCTACTATTATTCTTTGCTTGCTAATATAAGCAACACCAAACCCTAGGCACAGTATCAACATAGCAATGAAAACCACCAGCTCTGCAGAAATTTCTATTTTAGGCGCTATTCCTACAGCTACTTAGGCATATTTAAACTCCCAAGCCATTTCATCAACTTTACATATATTACATAAATATTTAAAGACAGCCTGCATAAACATATGCAAGTTAATGTATGCAAAGGCAATCATATAAATAGGGATTAAAACGTGGAACAAGTTACCAACATCACACAGCAACTTAGGGTGCTTTATACAAGGTTTTGTAACACATTACCCTTCTCACTACCCTCTGCAACAGTTAATCAGTATCCCTTCTACACTAGCATCTAGATTATTTTCAACAGCAATTCTCATTGTATAGGTTGGGCACTGTCATGAAAAGGTAACTCTGCAATTGTACTTAGGCAAGTATACACCTGACGCATCCATTTCTATACATAATAATATTATATCCTAAGGTGGTCTCTTTGGAACTACTTTGTGTCTATGCACAGCCTTCTGAGCAGCTAAGGTCAGTAATGCCAAGCAGTTTGAAGAAACTAAAACTGCATTGAAAAGTACAGCTGTGCAATGATCAAAGAAATAGCAGAGAGCAGGAGAGTCTCCTTCAGGGCTGCTGTAGTTCTGTGTTTTCAAACCTTTGTTCAGGAATTTCTCGCAGAGTCAGCACCCAAATGTTTCAGAAGTCTTTTTTCGACCTGAACTTTGCTCACTGTAAGTATCACATTACTTCCTTTCTAGGACAATGAAAGGTTAACATATATAACATTCTAAAGATATGTAAAACCAGCCTCCCCTCCCCCCCAAAAAAAAACTCACTAGGCTATCTGTTCCATTCTTAAACAGATCTCTCAAGACAAGCATTTCCTCATTTCTTACTAATATTTCTTTATAAAATTACCATTCTATCTCCAATTATCAAATCTTTCTAGCTACTATAACTGGAGCTGAGAGAGGGACAAAACTCCCCATATGTGACTATAACTTAGCCCATAACACCCACAAAAAAACACGCCAGCAATTAGTTGCATCCAGTTGCCTCCTTTAAAACAGGTCTTGTTACACAAAACTGTTTTTCAGACTGAGGAGTTCCTATCTGCCTGAAACTGGGTCATTTGCAGAATTATTTACATAGGAAAGCCTCTTATGTTGCAAGTGCCTTCTTCTTTAAAGTCACCCAGAACTGCTAAACTACCCAGCAAAAAATGTCTAATTCTCATACGCTTAGGAAATTAAAAGAAATATTGCACTGTTCTCACCTTGTCGAAGGGTGATAACCCTTTGATTCTGGCTCGAAAATACCCAGCGGCCACCAACAGTTCCAAAATTTCCGTCAATTTGATGTTTTGTTCCTCATCTTCTCTCGTTTCAACCTGACAAACAAACAACAGAACACTAATTCACTGTTTCTCTTTCATTCTTTCCATTAATATTTTCCAAACTTTATCTTAGCAGAAACCATACATCAGGGAAAAACTTAACTTCCATTAGCAACTAGGTTGTCAAACTGAAAGATGTTAAAGAAATAAGCAATGCATTTCTACATGGATTTAATAACACTTTTTTTCACCCAGTTAAATACTTTAATCTGCTTTTGCTGTTCAAACTCCTGGTCTACCGCTTGCCTTCAGCTAGACAGACTGCTACTATTATTACAAGACAGTTAATTTATTCTCTTTTTTGCACACTTGTTTCAATTTCAGGGTTCACAAAATCATACACCTTAATTTAACACTTCTATAACTTTTTTACAAAAACATGAGGAAAAGTTCATGTGGAATTCCACTTTTTGGGTAATGCAATTTTAAGCGAAGTGCAGCAGTAACAAAAAAAGTAAACTCTGATGAGCAGCCTGGATAGTTTCAGTGCTCCACAGCCTTATCAGCTCAGCAAGCCTGTAAAAGCACTTTTGTCCCCACGTTACAGGATGAAACCCTACAGCTCCAAGAATATATACGATTTACTAGAGGCACGGAGCACTCAAACACCTCGGACCCAGGCAAGAGAGACACTTAACAGGGCTTCAGGTCTCCCCTCCGAGGTTTCAGGGATGCACACACACACACACACACTCCCCACCATCCTCTTTCACAAAATCTTTTCACCAGCCTCCCTCCTCCCTTCTCTTCTCTCCTCTCCCTCGGAAATATGTAAAACCTCAACGTAAAGGGGACAAGAAACGCCATGGTGAGCAGATGAAGACCAACACAGGCACTGCCTGCAGACACCCCCACCCCCCACCCCCCCCTCCGAGAACGGGGCGCAGAAGAGCCTGGCTCCCCACAAGAGCCTGGCTCCCCACGCCCCGAAGGGCGGCCCTCACGGGGCCGCGGGCCGCACGCACGGAGGGCCGAACCCGCTCAATAGCCATGACCCCCGGGGTCCCGGCACAGCCCCAGCCCGCGGGAAGGCGAAGAAGGGAAGAAGCAGGCAGGGAGTCCGAGGAAGCCAGTGCTACGAGGCCGGAGAAGCAGCTGGCGGCCGCGCCTCGCCAACGCTGCTAAGCCTAACGTGGGGGGGGAGAGAGGGAGGCTGGGGGAAACGCCGATACGGTACCTCCTGGGGAGCCTGGTACTCCTGTCCCCTGGGGACGACCATCGCCCTCCGCCTCCAGCAGCCTGCTCCCGGCCGCTCAGCCTGTCACGTCCGCTTCCCCTCAGCCGCCGCCGCCGCAACGCCCGGGCGAAGAGATGTTCCCAGCCGGCGGCTGCCGGGTTCCCCCGCCCCCGCTCAATGGTTCGCCCGCACCCTCCCTGCGTACAAGCGCATCCGGGCCGTGCCATTCACAGCCAAAGGGGTGTGGGGGAAGGAGGGCGGGGGCTACGCGGCTCCCCGGCGGCTCATGTGACTGACTGCAGGAATCGTAACCGCCGGAGAGCCGTCCCGCCCTCGCCCAACAGTGCCCGCGGCCGGCGCCCCTGGGCGCTTCACGGGTGCCGCGGTGCCAGGGTCCGCCCACGGCCTCTTCCCGCCCTGCGAGCAGCCGCTGGTCCCGGGCGCTTGCTTCTGTTCTGCTGGTGATCGCCCGTCGTTCTCCTTTTATCTTTTGCAAGGGGACCTGAGGCCTCTCAGTGGCATAGAGAAGAAGCTACTGAGTGCTCTATCACCTGAGAGATCAGCTCCTCGTGACCCACAGGGTGCTGACACTCCTCCTTAGCAGCTGGGTTTCGTTTGATTATCTAACAGCTGAGTGGGATTTAACTACATGTCTCTGTCCTGCGCACAGATCCCATGCTCAGGACCCTTTCCGCCCCCTTAACATGGTTCTACCTCATCCTTGGGGCAGCAAGCGTGTGTTGGGGCCCATGTATGAGCATAGCGCTGTTGGGAAGGTGAGCACCTTCAAGGACCAATTATGCTGGAGCATGGCCTCCCATCACATGTTCACCAACTGGTACTCCTGTAAATGCAAGCCCTACAGCATGATGGGTGTTCATTGGTAGTGCCAGCGTTAGGAAAGGATGTCTGTGCCCAGACACCATTTGGTCACTAACACCTGTAACATTACACCAATGCACAAGGATTTATTGGGTGATCACAACCTGGTACTGAACTAATCCACAGCTCGGCAGCAGGGTAAACTTTCTTGTCGATGACAGCTTCGGAAATACCTGACAGAGGTCTCTTTTCACACCTGCCCCATGTGTTCCATTTCTAGGCTCATGGCCGTGCACAGAGCATTATAAAAAATAAACTGTGTAAGGCTGTGGCTGGGAACATCTCAGAGAGATGAAGAAACAAGCCACACGAGAGCATTGTTTCCATCCGTTGAAGGGCAGCGGAGCATACCCGAGCCAGACCACACCAACTGCTGCCCTGACAGAGTAATCAAAACAGTAATAATAAAAGCAAAAATATGCCAGGCTGGCCCAGGCTGCGTACTGGTGTAACGGCAGACCATGTCTTAAATACAGTTGCAGAAAACTGTTAAGCTGCCCCACAGGCTAACATGCTCACCAGAGCAATACTGCTTTCTGCTCTTTGTCTGCCTTCTCACAAAGAACTGTATGGCTCTAATTTGATTGTCATGCAGAGGGAGACTCAGACAAACAAGGAAATAAAAAACAGGGACAAGAAGAAGGGTTGAAACAGAAGAGGGTTAGGAAGGGATGTATGTGACCTTCAGACACAGTGGCCAGCACAGGTTGTAAGATAACTGCTGAAAAGAAACATCAACTTGTAAAAACACTTCCTGAGCCATGATAAGGTCATAAGATTCTTTTTCAAAGCAACACACTAAAGAAAAAGGGTAAATAAAAAGCCAAGGGTAGTATAAACTAAGGGCTTAAGTAGTAACTGAGTATTAAGACAAGGTTGTAAATTATATACTTGCAGAAATGTAATAGGTTCTTTTAATTTGCTTTCTGTCTATGTGACCACAAGGAGTGGAAACATTTTTCTCCTTTACAGTGAAGACTTGAGTGTTCCTTCACTTGGTACATGGTTAGGGAATGAAAAGGAAAGGCAGGAAAATAATAATAATAAAAAAATGTACCTGTTGTCATTGCAACTCATATTTGATGACTTGACCCTGAAATCATTGCTTCCCAATACCTAATTGTTATGCAAATTCACCCTGTTATCCAGACAGAGCCATTGTCCTCTATGACATTCAGATAATCAATTTTCTTAATACCAATTAGGTTTAAAAATAGTCCCAAGAGGGGTACCATCTAAAAAAGAAAATCCTCCCTTCCTTCAGATCTTTAGATTTTGTGCTTGCAAATCTCTAGCAGGTTCAGCTTTTCCTTTCCCTGCTCTGTTTTGATCTGTGAAGGTAAGCAAGCTCTGTTTTTTGGTACAGCTGCTTTGAAGAATCCTGTCTTGATTTTTGAATTTCATTAATCTTGACCCCATGAGGCTGAGCTAAAGAGCTTCCTCCCTTTTATTATAACCACATGATTTATTTAGCTGTTCAGCCTGGACTTCTGACAGCATCAGACTTGGTCACAACTGAAAATAGGTTTCAGTGTATCTTTTAGCACATACTTGGTTTTTCTTGTAACAAGAATTAAGACGAGATGCAGTAAAAACAGCAACAGCAAGGGCTTCACTCTTTGTTGGGCAGGCACAGTTAGATAAATGAATAGACAGACTTTAGTAATTTTCCAGTGTTTCTATGCTGAGAAGGTCTAAAAGAATTTATTTCCATAAATTCTGCATGATAGATAAAGTAAGTATAGCTTCCTGTGCAATGGTCCTTTGTACAGCATATTTTTCTTAGGGCTAAACGTTCTTTTATGTATACCATAAAATGAAATGTCATGGTTAGATCTTGAGAGTAAACGGAAAGAATCCCACTGAATGCATTGGACTGTGGACCTCAGTAATGCCATGACTGCATCTTCTGAGTTGTATGCCCAATTACAGGAGAAGCTGAAGCCAACTGTAGGGGACTGAACCCAGTTCCACAATCAATTTCGGTTTTTGCATTGTTTTCTGTGGCTCACCTAACGGACAAGCTCTGTTTTCAACCTGTTTTGTTGTCTGGCAGCTCCAGCACAGAGATCACTTCCCGATCCCTAATGAAATGACTTCTGCCATGAAGGTTTCCATCTAGATTTCTGGAATTAGCAATACTGCCAGGAGCCGTATCATCCTCTGTGTACATTTATTCTTCTTTTTTTTTTTCAGTTGTTGTCTTGATCATATCCCTTCTCTTTACAGTTATTCAGCTACTCTTGATCTATTGTTTGAGATGTAGTACATGCAAAGAACCATTCAGTAGGCAATTGAAAATTCCCAATTATCATCAGTAGAAGTGAGAATGTGCGCTGTGAAATGAAAAAGTCACAGACCTGTTACACTAGCCATTGTGCTAGAGGCTGCAGCAGAATGTTGCATCCCATCAAACAGACTGATACATTTTGCAAGGTAGAGTGCCATTTCAGCAATAACATCTAACATTAAATAGTGATTTTTTTAAACATGCCAACTATCACGTCCATTGATGACATCTAGAAGGTACAGTCCCACAAAGATCCTATTCAGTCTCACCTCTGAATGATTCCTACTCACAGCATTTAGTAGTTTAAAACATTGAGGGAGACAGGAAGACATTTTTCTTGAAATTTTGTTTGTGCCATTTTTAGTATTTTTTTATTAAGATTGGCAATGAATATTTTTGGCTCATTCACCAAGCTGTTGGTTTATCCCAACCATACACAAGGCAAACACTACTAAAACAGGAGGGAGTAATGGATGAGAAAACAGAAGAAGCTCCTGTACATGGTCACCTTCCTGATGATGTAGTTAGCAAATGGCCAAGCGATAGTTCCTTTTTAAGCAGGAGGAAAACGGAAAATTTTATGGCCTGTGGAATTTCTAGAGGATAATACAGTCCAATAGTGAAAATGCTGATGTTCTGGTAAAAAACCAACCAACCAACCAAACAACCCAACAAACACATCATGGTCTATATGACAGAAGTTGACAAAAATTGATGTCTGGTCCTCTCTACAGTTTCACCTATGCAAGCTCTTTCATAGCAGTCTGTCTGAAGAATAAGAGAATGTTATAACTAAGTATCTGATTAATACTAAAGTTTTTACCAGACTTCTTTCTCCTTTGGTCACATCCCTAAAAGACTGGGGTCAGAATATGCAAGTATCTAGTCATTTTGGGTACTTCAATTTTTGAGAAACTTTATGAGGAGCTGTGTTTTCAGAGAGTGCCTACTGTGCCCAATTTTAAAATCAGGCTGCTGAGGAGTTTCTCAGTTTCTACATGGATACACGTTGCAAAGTCCAGTTAAGGACAGACACAGTACACCCTGATACAGAGTAATGACTCATAGCAAAGTCTGTCTGGGACAGTCCCATTACACATCATCTCTTCTGAAAGTCTTGTGTGATCTGTAGCTGCCACAGTCAAGAAAAATTAATCTATGAGAGAACTAAGTGTTTTTTTCTGACATCCTCCATGGAACAATTAAGTAAGACTGAGTCATCAGGTCTTTACCTAAGAACGTAAAAAGAAAATGAGAACAGTTGCACTTTAAGTGCGTCACACAGTCCTCAATTTGGGCCAAGATATTAAATTTGAGATTGCAGCTGTGATTGTGATGTAGCACTGGGAAGATTTTTTTTTATTTTGATTTTATATTTAGACTGGGCAAATCTGATTTGAAATTGCTGGGAAAAAAAAAAAAAAAAAGCTCAGGAATTTAAAATAAATGTTTAATAGGTAAAACTTTTCACAACAGAATCACACTTTAAAATTTATTTGGTATTCAAAGATTAAAAGTAGAGAGGTTGTTGGATTGCTGGCTATCTTGGAACAAATCCTTAAAATAGGGGCAGAGAGGCATATCTTTTCTCTGTGCCTTTTTTAGGCAAACTATATGGATTTAAACTTTACCTTTTTTGTGTCATAATAGTGTCATAAAAGTGAAGCACATGCTTCACTTAAAATAGTTGTTAAGAATGAACAGTTAAGTTCTGTGACAGTCAGATAATCTAAAACAGTAACAGATTTCTCACAGGTACACCTCACTCCCAAGAGAAAGAAAATCTCAAGTGAAGGAGTTTCTCTGACTTCTTCTTTCACGTCAATTTTTGTGAAAGAGAATTTAAAAGGCACAGAAGTGGTAAGATGTGCAAGAGAAACTATCAGTGATACAGAGGTAGAAAGGACAGAAAGGTAGAGATACAAGATGAACACCTGAAGTTTAACCTTGAAGAGAGCTAAGCAAAAAGGCTGAAGGCTGAGTGGAAAGGCATGTGAAGTACAGAACAAAGACATTTCCACTTACTTGATTTCTGTTTTATTCCAGTAAACAGGAATTCACCATTTCTGTGAATTACAATCGCTGCATAAACAATTTAACTTTAGAATAATCTGCAGCCTTTTGTGATGAAAAGGTTTGGATTAAAAATATTAACTTTTATAGATCTTCCATCTTCTTCCTAGTGTCTCATTATGGTACTAATAACAAACTTTTAAGATATCCGGGACCACTCATAAGCTGCTTTACCAGGCAGCTTGCCTGCAGAAAAAAATATAAGCTGTATGTTTTCTGGGTAGACATCAAGTTTAACCTGAGTAATTTAAATGTATATATGTGATTTTAAATAAAAGAGTTTAGCAGAACATTGTTTTTTAGCCTGACTGCAACTTAACCCTAAATGAAGAGCAAACTTTGCTACTGCTCGCTCTACTCCCTCCATCTTCAGACTACTTTTCAAGCAGCAGACTCTGGCATAATCCAGAACTGCCATTAGAAAAACCTATCTTTTTAAGAATCAAGTCTTGAAAAGGCACTTTGACAAATGGTGGAAGAGCACCATCTGGTGACATCAGGCACATCACTGTATTCTGCTACCGTTAGAAAATATATTAGAATCATAGAATAGTTAGGGTTGGAAAGGACCTTAAGATCATCTAGTTCCAACCCCCCTGCCATAAGCAGGGACACCTCACACTAAACCATGTCACACGTCACCTTTTCATCTTCTACAGGAAAGGTCTGGTTTATACATTAACCTATGATGAAATTCCTACAGATGTTTACTGAAAAACTTTTCCTTAATGCATCCCTCACATACCATTGACATGGCAAGACCAAGAACTCTTATTAGTCATGTGGTCTGAGTGCCATTTCCCATACTGTGGTAAAAGAGATCTAGACGCTGTTCAAATCTAATCTCTCTTCCTGCAAAGGCACAGGGTTGCATTGATGCTTGACTTCTCTTGTCAAACAGGAAATCAGAAACCAGAGTGATGCTGCAGTATGAGAAAGGCTCACAGTGTACATTCAGTATTAGAAATGAACTGTTATGGCATTTAAATAGTTTAGTGGCAGTGCTCTCCTCGCCAAATCTCATCAAAAAGGATGAGCACCAAGATATACATATAACAACGCTACATATTAGTGTTATTGTCACTCCTGCTGTGTGACCCCAACAGTTACTTTACGTGAACTGGGTAACTGTAACACAGTGAGGATCAGGACTAGTCAAATTCATGGAGTACACCAGTTCCACAGCATGGTCATGGGAGGTGAACTCAAGGCCTGTGACAGCCTGACTGAGAAAGCATCATTTTCTCTACGTATTTAGTTCCAAATTGGCCATCTCCCATGCGTTAACTTTGCAAAGTGACATTGAGATACAAGTGTTGAGCTACTGATCATTAGACTCTTTCAGTTGATTAGACCACACTGCCATAGGAGGAATGGGATAATGTTGGGAAAACACTGGTTGGTGTTTTGCCTGAAGGTTGCTAAGCATTATAAAAACCAGATATAATCAATATAGCTACTTGATACTAACAACTTCAGTTGTCACACCAGGGGATGCTTTTCAGAGGAAAAAGCCAAATGCGTAACATGAGTTCAGAAGAACTTATTTTTGAACAGGTCAGGGAACTCTTCTCTGAAATCTTGTTAAAGTAGCTGACCACTTCCTTGTGAAGCATTACAGTTAAGACCAGCGGAAGATGCTGCCTTGCAGATAGGCTATTTTCCATCATATGTTGTCTTCTAGGTGCCAGCATATGAGGCATGGGAATTATTTCAAATTGATAACTGGCATCTAACTAGAGGGGACTCCAACACATTTGCTACTTTCAGTATCAGAGTCTTAATTAGAGGTGACAGTACTATATTTTAAATCACCCAAAGCAAGCAATATTATCTGCCCATGTGCACTGTCTCTACTTGTTTTGAGTAGAAAACCCTGAAGTATAGGATTGCTTCTCCAGAGGTCTCTTGAAATATTAGTTTTATAACACTTTATATGGCATTTATTAACACAACTGCTTTTGCAGCTATTTAACGCAGTTTTAGGAACATGAAGAAATGCTCTTGAGAGAACGGTCCAGTCTGCATTCTGCCCTGAACCCTAGCATGGATCTCATTCAGCTGGTCAGCAGTGCCAAAGTTAATCAGAACATACTGGGAACAGGTTAAGGTTCAAATATCAATAGTAAAATATGCCAGTGCCTAGAGTGTGAAGGAGAGCTCTTTCCTGAAAGATAATCTGGGCATACTTCAGAAAACATTTACGGCAATTTTGAACCTTCAAAGCGTTGTGACACAATCTGATCGTCTAAAGCAAATTCTTCCTATCAGTTTGAGTGAGTGACAAAATCAGTTGTGTATTTTAGGGGATAATTCAGACCTCAGAGGGGATGCTGCACCTCTTACTTTCCAGTGTGTTTTGCTCTAAGAAATACTTACCGTTCCAAGGTCAATAATGAAACAATCCCCTTTGTTGAAGCTGGTCCAAGCGAGGGGGACTTCCGTGGCTCTCACAACTCTCCGGCCCTTGATATGCAGAAGCCTTTGAGCACTGAGATCATTAGTAACAACATGATTAAATCCAGAGGCAACACCACCTGCCTGAATAAAATGAAACAAAGCAACAAGCTTTATTTCAACTTGATTTCAGCAAACTTTGTCTTACAAGTGAGGAGCTACCAGGAGAAAAAAGTAGTTTATGCAGTGAGAGGGGAGCCAAAATAATATATTGGTTAGCAGTGCTGACCACAAACCAGAGAGACACAGCAGATGCTACTGCTGCTGCTGCTGCTGCTCAACCCTCAAGTGTGAACCGCTATCAGAGGGAACAGACATCACCATGTTTCAAAGGGTTTTCAGATGAATGGGCAAAGGGGAAGCACAGGATTTACAGCACTCTGCTGAATCACCCAGAAGATGAGGTAATCCTGAACCACACTGCTGGGACAAAAGTCAGTAGGTTGTCAAATAAAGACTGAGGAAAAGCAGAACGTGCAGCCCCTGTATAAGTTGTCCTCAACTTCCTTACATCTCAGAGGTCTGGGTTGTTCTAGTGTCCGGTTATGTGTAGCAGAAAGGGTAATTCCACAGCAGCTCTGTAATTCTCCAGAAGGAGTATTTGCAACATATGAGCAACTTATCAAGGAGCACCAAACTGGGGGAAGTGAGACCAAACTGTCGATTTACAATCTATACAGTCAAAATTTAAGCATAACTTATTTCTGGCTTGGCTGTCTGCCTCTGTAAGAGAGTATTCTCCTCTCTGCCAGAAGACCCAGACCTTTGGCTGGAATAGGAGCTGGCTCTTGAAATTACAAAGAAAGAAAAAAGTAAAAGGCCAGGTCACTGCCAAGGTCTCTTATGCAAGCAGAATTAGAAGCTTCAAATTGCTTGTTTAAAGTACAACAAGTTGCAAACCTCCATAATGGGATAAAAGGCTGACTGAGCACCAGCTCCCAGAGCTCCTGCTATGGGGACATTTTCAGAAGATACATCACTTCATTCTTAAAAAACCCCACAGATGTTCCAACAAAAATTCTTTCCAAAGATTCAGCTTCTGGGATTGACACAAGGGGGCTTTAAACACATCTTAAAAAAAATAAAAAGAAATCATTAAAAGTATTTGGGAGGTTTTATCATCTACCATAAAGCAAAAACCTGCAGTAGGACTACAAAAGCACCATTTTTAGACTATTTTTAGGCCATTTTAGGCCATTTTTAGGCCTTTTCCACTCTGTTCATGCGCTTAACCACTTAAGCACACTGAGTTCTGTGTTTGAACAAAATGATTCAGTCTATAACATAGACTTTTGTGATATTTACCATCTCCCAAACACAGAGTCCCTACTGTGAGCTCCCTTAGACACAGGTATGAAATCTCAGGATAGATTTGGGGGGGGAAGAGAAGGGAAGGTTTTCACACATCAGAAGAGGCACTGCTAAACAATCTGTTGGTTTCTGTACAATTACTGGGTCTGCTATAGTTTAAAATAGGTGGTTCAGATCTAAAGCCACTAAGCATTAAGAAATTATTTTTAAACCTTCCATTTACAAGGCAAGATATTTTATTTAGGGCACAATGTTACATACAGTTTTTAGAATACATTTTGACAGATGGATCTTTACCTTGTATTTAATTCCTCCTTTGAAGTAGCCCACAAACTCTGTAGACTCGCATCCTTGAATTTCTCTACTCTGCACAGGCTTGCCTCCTAAATAGTCATCCATTTGAACAGCAAAGATAGCTGCAGCTGTGCTTTCATCCTGGGTACATTCTTTCCCTGGAATAAGATGAAATATTATAAAGCACCAATATAACTTTGAATCTCATTGGAGAAACTGTTTGTGTGACAATCAGGCACTGCCTTCAGCAGGCTGTACAGCCCATGTATATGTTGCAAGAGAGCACTACATCCTAACCTTCTTCACCACTAAATGCATGACCATCCAGAAAATTGCTTAACTACTTGTAAAACTGCATTCATAAGGAAAAAAGTGAAAAAGTGGAGGTTTTCTTCTCTCGTCCTCTTTGAGCAAGAGAACATTTTAATTAATTTGGTTTAGCAAGTGTCTGCAGTAAAGATTTTTGGATGCCAAGTTGAATTGCAACAAAGAAAGTTCAAATCATAGGTCTGATTATATGGTAAATCATATATTTATGTTAATAACTCATCAAGCTATAAAGTCAAAACAGTTCAAAAGCAGTCTTCTTGACATTACAATGCAAGCAAAGCATTCTGCTTAGATACCTTTTATTAGACTGCCTGGAACAGCTTGAAGAGAGAAAAGCAGCTTTGGGGCTCAGATATTTGCTTCATGATGTCACACTTTGCTTTGTACCTTTCAGGGATTAGCCTCGTCCCAGGACTGTGGCAAAATGCCCTCCTTACCTAGTGTGTTGGTGGCCTAATCACACCGCAGAGCAGGCTATGTATTAAAACAAACCTTCTAACACAGGGTTATACATTTTCTGATTAACATTTTCAGCAGTTCTGACTGCTTTGAGATGAGCACAAACAACAACTCTCAAGAGCAGCTTCTCACTTACATTAACCATTTCCTTGCTTCTTAGGTGACCAAGTGGTAAAAAAGCACAGAGTCCCAGGCAGTCTGAACAGAGATAACACTCAGACTGTGGGAGAAGGGGAAGTGTGTAGTATGGTATTGGTGTCACCTCACACCATCATGAGTCATTAGTATCACAGGAAGCCTGTCAGTAAGGTATTAGGAAAGAATAAAGCATGGGAGAGAGGGAAAAGGGATGCCTAAGGGTACCACTGACCTAGCTCCTCTCTTAGGGAGAGAGTGCCCTATTCATGGCCCAGCAGTGCAAACACCATAGGACAACTCCCCACTGCCCACCACCAACTGTGCTTCTCCCAGGAGCAGTGCCACCATCACAGCTTTTGTGGTAATGTAGGTGAGATGGAAACCTCCAGAAAGCAGCAAGGATGAACTAGAGAAAAGATCCAAATAATACAAGCAGCACAGGGAAGAACAAAGTATGAGGTCCACCCAAAAAAAGGTAAAACAAATACTAAAAGCAGGACTTAACACAAGAATCTCTGGGGGGATAAAACTTCCCAGCACTCAGTGACAGAAGAATGAAGAACGCATCATATGGCAGCATGCTTTCTGAGGCCTGGGTACCACCTTAACACTGGTGGTAAAGCTGGAGGGAAGGGTGTTCATTTGTTTGTTTTTAGAGTTATTCATGTTCACTAACATTGGATCCTTCAGATTTATTGCTTGCATTTACGCAAGGGTTCAGAACATTGTTAGAGATAAGAGCCACTACCAGGCTCGGTCTGACAGCTGCTATGCAACAATACTCTGTGAAATCCTGTTTAAAAACCACAAATGGGCATCAGCCTAAGCAGAAGTCATTCAAGCTTGTATGAAGAACAGATTTACCTTGAGTTTGAGGCACGAACATGTACAAATGAGGAAGAAAAGATATATATGTAGAGGAGAAAGATCAAGATTTTTGCCAGACTAGATCCTGGTTCACATGAACAGGTCTTATCATTTAATCTGAGAACAAGGGTTAGAAGAAGAGATAAGAACACCATGCATGATTTTATTTAAGATATGGAGTACAGCTAGTTTTACTCCCACAAGTAGTCTTATACTGCCTGTTTCCACTAGTGATAGTTTTGAGACAGCTCCCTCAGGATTAGTAGTTTAGTTACTAAACATCCCTCAAGTGCCAGCGCAGACAACCCAGCCAGGGGCTCTGAGCTGGGACACAGAAAAAGTGGACACAGCTACCACAGCACAGATTCACACGGATTGCTTATCCATGCCAACACCATTGCAGCACACGAGTTAGCTTGTTCGAAATTACCCAACCTGGGCAGCACTTCACTGACACTTGGTAAAACAGTGGCTTCTGCATAGGAAGCTTCATGCTGATTGAACTGTTTGGTCACTTTAACTCTAGGATGACAATCACAGCACAAGTGTCAGCATGCCAAGGTCACAGACCATCCTCCCATGATCTAGACCTCCTTCTGAGTACACTCAAGCAAGACATTAAGAGGAAGTTTGTGACTAATACGTTATGAAAATTCAGTGGTCTTCTAAATCTGGGACATATTTGGTAAAGTGGGAATCCATTCAGACTAAAAGCCACCATATGAGGTCGACACAATAATAAATGCCACAGACGCCATGCAGGAACGGAACCATATCACCAAATAGCAAGGCCCATTAAGTATCTAAGCTCAAAGCCTGTAGGGCTTCCACCAGTCCAATTTCAGAAGTGTTCCATTCTGAAGTCTGGCTGATAACTGCTGCAGGTGTTCAGAGACAGTTTATGGGACGTCTTCAAAAAGACCCTACTGAGGTCTTACTGTCCCACAGGTTATACAGCCTTCACCAGTGAGGAAAAGCCTGGTGTGCATAACAGCAATGAGAGTTGGTCAGCAAAAAAACCAAAGTGATTCAATCTCTTGCCCTGAGTGTGACTACCTTTCCCCATACACCTGGTATGGATGAAGTTCTGGTCTTCTCTTGCTGTTAAGCTTGCAGAAGTGTTTGAGCACCTCTGCCCCACTACTGGTGCAAGCAGGAAGGGATTTCCCAGCAGTTAGCCACCCTGCAGTCAACTTGCCAGCTGCACTGTCGCCCAGATCACGTGAAGCTACTTGCAATTCTGGGATATCGCGATATCAACATGAAAAATGCAGAATTTACCACTAAAGCTCCTTAGGCAACAGCAAAGATGTTTTAATCAGTGCAAATGTCACTGATTTGACATCATTTCCAGTTGGAAAGAGTCCTTGCATCTTTCCCTGGGAAGTGCCTATTACACCTTAACTCCGTGCCTATTACACCTTAACTCCTACGTAAGTAGCTCTAGCTTCATTAACAAAGACCTAAACAGCCGAACCCCACTACTAACTAGCAGTGCTGCTGTCATAAGAATATCAGTCAGAAATTCATTTACACTGCCATCATGATTATACTCTTGTCAAAGACAGACACTAGCCCACATGCCAGCTGGATAACTCATAACACATGCAAAACTAAACAAGCTTGAAATATTTATGCAGCTTTATCTGCCATTCTTTTTCAGTGCACCCAAAAGTACAACAAGAACCACAGCAACTCAATCGCATTAACATTAATGCACATTGACCTGTCTTTATGTGCATTCACTGAGATGATTGCCTACAAATACAAACCTGATGGTGAAACAAGAAACAGGCAGCTACAGAGCAACCACTGTGGCTGGAGGTCTTGGTGACCAGACAAGGAAGTCCCACAAAACCTCCAGAAGATGAGGAAGTCACCTAAAATGCATCCTTATGTCAGACTTCTATTTTACCCTAAACACTGCGCTAGGCAAGGCTAAAGGCAAAAGACAGCCCAATTGCAAGGCTCTCTGTTACTTTTGACAGCTTTACAAGGCTGTCAGACTGATATTGAGGAGGTTCCACAGAAACTTTGCCTCCAATCTCTGTATAATCAGGACACGTCTGGAAAGGCAACATCTGGACACAAAGCAGTGCAACAATGCCACAGGGAGATGGCCGTGATGGAATTTTAGCTCTAGCAGAAATAAAGGCAAGAAAACTCTCTGCCTGAATTTCATTTGGTTGGATGCAGCCAAGACTCGACCGCAGCCCTTCAGCGCTTTTCCAAGCTAACACCACAAAGCAAGCAAACGTCCACCTTTCCGTCACACCCCGTTTTCTCACCCACAGAGCCCGTTCGCACTGCTACACTCTTCGCAGCGCGGCTCGGCATCGCCCCGATGGCTGTAGCGCTGTTAACTGAGCACCTCAACTTGGAATCTTCACGCACGCAGCCCTTGTGCAAAGGGAAGGGGGAAATTCAGCTCCCCATCCGCTGGAGCCCAGCCAAGCCGTCAGAAACTTCACCAGCATCATCAAGGACACGCTGCCGCTGCCCCTCATCCCGGACCCCCGCACCGTCCCGCTGCCTACCGAGCCAGTAGTGGAGGCGGTACGCGGCGGGCCGCAGGACGGTGTGCAGCACCAGGTACGCGTCCCCCACGAAGAAGTCGCCGTGGCGGATGGGGGGCACCGGCACCAGCTCCAGCCTCTCCACCCTCCACACCTGCAGCCCGCTCTGCTGCCCGGCCCCGGCGAACGCCGATGGCGGCTGCTCGGAGGCCATAGCAAAGAGCGTGGAGGACAGAAGCACCACGAGAGATCCGCCCTTTATAAAGCCCTTTATAGCGCCCAACCCTGCCCGGCCCCCCGGGAGGAGAGGGACGGCCCCGCTCGACAGCAGCCGAGGTAAGGAGAGGCACGTCCGGGCGAGCAGTGGGATGCGGCTTCCCTGCCCGGCCCCGCTGCCGCCCGGTGCAGCGGTTTTGTTTGTTGCTTTTCAACACGCCGGCTAAACTCACCCGTAGCTGCTGCAGAGGTGGGGTGAAACATCTGCCTCCCTTGCTGCTAATGGGTCGGTTTCCTCTATCCTAAAACGAGAACGAAAAAAAACCCCAAAAGTCACGAAAGCAAAGCACAAGCAGCCTGACCCAGTACTGAGGAGTTGTTCCAGTGCTGTGCAGTTTGCTTGTACAAGGATCACACCTGCCTTGGTTTTGTAAACTGCTGCTATCAGAATGCAAACAGTTTCTATAGCTTGTGCTTGCTGTCGGGCTGTGGTTTTACCCCACATCAGAATGGCAGAGCACAGCTCTCTTTCTCCATCCAGCAGTTTCATTTTGTTTGTCCAATGTTATAAGGAAGCTTTTTGTAAGGGGAAAAATCTTGTCTCTTTTGGAAGATGCCAAATGAAGCCCAGAATGTACATAAATCCTTTCTCAGAAAATGGAAAAAGCACTGTGCTGCTGTTTTCTCAACACCACACAACAACATCCCAGAAGGTTTGAACCCACCTTGCCTATTTCCTTTATAAATGGTTGGTACATCACCCTGGCAGGCCATTACAACATGAAAATTACAGCAGATCACTGTTTTCATCTGATAGTGATAGGGGGTAGATTAATCTGGGAAGGATAGAGGTAGAAATAGCTGAAGCTGTCAGTATATTGAAATACAGGTTTCAGAGAGAGTTTTGCTTAGGATCATCATTTCATTCACATGGATGAGTTTTGGAGCTCATGGTTTCCCCACTGTGTCGTTTTATCAAGTTAACACAAGAAAAGCGCAGGTATCCACGTGTGGACAGTTCAGGGCTACCTCAATAGCAGGCACTAGAGGCACTTCTGTAAGCAACAAAGCAGCTGGAGGCATCTTCTCTGGCAAAAAAGTTAAAAACATCACCGCATCTAAGAAATCTAATTATCTTCCCTGCCTTCTTTCTATACTGTCGGGTGCACAGTGTAGCTATGAAGGAAAAGATGCTGTTGCACAGTGCGTACCTACTACCATGTTCCATTTTGGTGAGCATCCTCTCATCAGCTTGCCAAACAGAGGTTTACAGGCACCCTAAGCTCTATCTCCACTGTTTAAAAAGACCCTGCAAGTGCTCTGTTTTGTCCAAGCTCCAACTGAACATGTCACAGCTCACCTTCAGAGTTCATGGTTAAGCATTTTACCCCTCATTCTGCCGGGGCTGTAGGGACCCTGCTTGATAAAGCAGTATGCCTCCAAAATGAAATGCCTTTCTCCAGACTGTTCACCATACGAAGAAGAAAAAACAACTTCAGGAAGAGCAGCCAAAAAATTCCAGCAATTCCAGTTTCAATACAGTATCAGATATTTTGAAATGCTCATAAATGATTTCTCAAGTTTACCCTTCCATCTGTGCCAGTTGTTCCTTTCACTTTTAGTCACATAATTACATGAAGCAGATTTTCTCATATCATGCCTTTTTGCATTCTCGTGCATTAGTTTGCTTTGGTCAGTGCAGGTAGAACTTACCACAAGCTCTGTAATTGCAGGGCTTTACTAGTGCTTCTGAAGTTGGCCAGTTGCACTTGCTTTGGAACTGTGCTGTGTTTTGCCCATACATGAACCCAAAGCAGTCTGGTGTTATGCAGCCTCACGTCTCCTACCTGTTCTGCCTGTCTTGCCAAGCTGAGGTTGTTTGTGCACAGATTGCACAGGCCAGTTGGTCAAATTTACATCTCCTTATTGTAGCTTTACATTTTCAGATCACAGTCAAACACAGACCAAATGCTGCTCTCAGCTGTAATCCCCCTTGCTGTCAAGAGATGCACACTAATGCTGTTTGTTCAGCATTGACTGTGCCCAGTATCACACACCAATGGCCAAAGGTTAAAGACACAAGAATAGCTCAATTGTTTTGTCTCAAAGTCTGTGACACTATTCAGACACAAAGGATGTTAATACTGACACCAGAGTTTTCTCATGCCAAAATTTGACTTACTGGGATTATGGACTGTGTAATCAGTTACTGGCTTCTCAAAGAAAACCTTTGGTTGATGTAAGTGACAAGATATTTGTTTGCACTCTTCAATATTAATTTTTGTCTGTTTGCAAATCTTGCTTTTGCAATCTCCCTCCATAAGAAAGTAGTACTGTCTTTTGTCTTCCATCTATTTTTTTTTTTTGTTTTTGTAGTAAAAATAAGCACTGGAGGTGTTAACATTTCAGATTTTCGTAACATTTGAAATATCAAAACCTTTCCAACATGCAGTTATTCAAAAGTAAAATTTCAGAGAAAAAGGACAATTATCCTCGGATTTGTACGTTCAGAAAGAATATTGAAAATTACTTTTTATGTGCCTCTGCATGTTTTTTGATGTAGTATTACAAGTGGAGAAGACTACAAAACATTATTGGTTTTGTGAGTCAGAAGTTCTCGGTCAAATTGTAATTACTGCACTCAGTAGAAATTGCACTGTAATGGACTTTCAAACCACCTTAACTTGTCAAAGATTTCTCTTCTAAATTCCTAAACATTATGTTTTGCTGATCAACTGTGGCTTTCCAGAAGGGTGGCAAAGGCCTAGTGCTGTTCCAGCTTTGGAGTAACAAAGGGAAATAAGATTGCCATGCACCGTTTTCTCAGGAGGAGGCCGGATACAGCAATCTGTTGTGGACCAGGAGCACAAAACTGTAGATTTCTACCTGCTGGATTGCACTGTTTGAGGTGTGGCAATCTTTAAATGTCTACTTTTGTCCCAAGAACTGAAAGGTCACACAGGAGTGTCAGAAGGTGTTCCTGCTCCTCATTTAGTCCTTAAAACAGCTGAGATAGGTACAAACACAGTGAGTTCAAGGGTTTGATATGACTCAGAGAATCAAGGACTTGTAAAAAAACATTACCATTTGATTTTGCTCATTTACTTCCGAAGTCTTTATTTGAGAGATAATAAAGAGAGATAAAATCTCTCTTGCATTGAGAGATCTTCTTCCCTTACAGTATTGTGGCAATATACTGCTTATATGCAGGGTGTGGGTATGTATGCACATCTGAAAAAAACAGAATGCAATGTGCTGAGTTCTGATTTTTGTCCCAGTCTGGGGTAGGGATTGCAACAGAACAAAGTGGTGCTTGCAGGTGATATGCACAAGGAACCCAAACGAGCTTCCAGAAACTAAACCCCAGCATCTTTAGCAGCAGCAAGAACTTTCAGTATGGATTGCTGAAGTCTAAGGTTATAGTCCTTCTACAAGGCTGGTGCCCAGCATTGAATTAAAATTCCAGGAACTAACAATGGAAGGAATGAGAAGGGAATGTGAGGAGGGAATATTTTCAAATGTCACAAGTGTTTCCTTCTACAAAACTTATTTCTTCTTCACCACATGTGCCAAATACCCTCTTGAACTCTGTGACCCTACCTCAACAATGGGACTACAGATGTTTAGTTTTAACTCTAGTTTCAGGTTACAAAGTTTGCTGTACACAGAGTATGTGCGTCAAAAGCACACTCCTGCCCAGCTGCAGAAGTCAACCCCTGTCCTTATCTGTTCTGTTGCTGAATCAAGTGTTATTTCAGATTTATCCCACATCAGTAAGTCAGTTCACAGATCTAAGCTAAATTCCTATTTCCAATATACTCCTAACCTCCCGCCCCCAGTCACTGATACTGTATGAGCAGAACAAGAATTAGACCATAGAGCTTCAAAAAGCAGTTATCAAAACCAGGCTTTAGAATGATGTTACACTTGATAATTCTTTCCATTCTCTCATCACCCCTCAAACCATCCTGCCCAATAGCCCAGCTTTAGCAAATCTAGAGCATGCTGAAGAAAGACTGAAACCCAGCTTTCCTCCCCATTGGCAAAGTTTGAGTGATGAGGCTACTAACTAGATGAGAGGTATGCAGAGCTTCAACCCACCCCCTGACATAAGCAGTCAGTCCTCCTTTACTGTCAAGAGAAGAATCTGGGTTTAATCCTTCAAGTCCAGAGCAAATAAAGAGCTTTAGTACACAGCAGGTATCTAAGGCATAGAGACGGTAGGATCACAGCTATGCTATGTGATCCACTTGGCAAGTGGCTGTCTCCTACCTACGTCCTGCTCTGCTTGTGTGAGTGGTCTCTCACTCACTATGGCAGTGTCTGTGCCCCTGTACAGGCAGTGAGAGATTCTTCAGTGGCACTCACCACTTGCAGCAGTGCAGGTAAGGATGCTGCATGCTCAGCAGCTTAGAAGCTTTGACTCTCCAAATCCATTCTTTAGCAGCGGTGCTGGAAACATTCTGAATATTGGCTTCCATCAAAGCATCTGGGGAAACATTTTTGACACTGGGCTAGTGAGAAATGAGGTGTTAATTATTAAGTATATTACATCTCCCTGCACTTTTTGTACGTTCTTCTCCTGAAATATTCAATGAGCAGCGTTAAAGTTTAATGAAGAAATTCTGATTATATGTTCATCCCAAGCCACGGTATCTCAAGGAGTCAGAAAGAGGGAATTGAAGCACTCCTTCAGAAATCCTTTATCTTCTAAGAGACAGAAGGTCTCCTTTATGTTTATATGACATTTCATTGCATGCCATGGGAATAGACAAGATTCAGAAAAACATTCTGAGACTCACAATTTTACCCACCTGGGCTATCTAGACAGAGAAATACTGTCATTCACATCAATGATTTATCAGCCTGTCCACGTTTCCTGCTCATTTGGTCTGCCATAGGAATAAATCATGCTGTCCTCTATGGATACACAGCTCAGTGAGTTTCACTAAAATAATCCCACTGATCCTTAGGTTTGCTTTCTTATGTTTAGATACAGTCATCTCAAGTCTGATGGGGAAAATCTCCATCTCTTTGCAGAGTTCAAGTTTTCAATGAGTCAGTGGAAAATGGAAAGGCCACTCTTTATTAAGGAAGATTCAGAAGTATTGGCCAGAAATTATTAATCAGAAAGTTTAATTGAAACCCTTTATATCTGTTGATAACTTTGATTATTGCTACAAAATCTCTTTCACTTTCTTCATCAATTCCCACAGTATTGCTGGGATTCAGTGTGCACACTGCTTTGTGAAACAAGGTGCCCCATGAAAAATGGTTGGTTCCATTCATGTCATGTACATTTACAAAGGTTACACCCTGTCATAACACAGAACTCAGCATCAGCTGACTGCTCCAGCTCATCTATTTGTTTTAGAAGTGTAAGTGGCATTAAGATAGATTGTGACAAAAGATGAAGCAACATCACTTTACATCACAGAGGATGGAAGGCAGTAGGGAATGCAGCCTTGATTTCTTGCTTGCTTTCTCACATAAAATTCAAATACGTGGCCTAAAAGTGCTAAGTATGAGGTAGTTACAGAATTTGCCTGCATACACTGACATTCTGCAAGTGCCAAATAGTGGTATTTATACATTTTGAATTTGAAAATACTATACTTCTGGTCTGACTATAATTTCAGAATGATCTTTTGAGTGCCAAGAAGTGATAATTGAAGTTCCTTATTTGTATGTTGCAGCATACTGGTTTTGATGATGGGTTAAGTGATTTTTGAATACTTGGAAAAAAGGGGAAACTGACACATCCCCATTTACCATCAGCACAGTAATTGAAGTTAAAAGCATCTAAGTAAAACAAAGGAAAAGAGGTTTACCCAAACACAAGAAATAAGCAACAATTTGAAGAAAGCACAGTCATCATCTGGATCCATTAATTCAATACGCAACATCCATTAAGCTCATAGATCAACTCTACAATAAGAGAGCCTTAAATTTGTGGAAGGAGTGCCTGAAGTGTTGTAGTTATACCAGCACAAAACACTAAGATCACTAACAAGAGTCCTGTCGCAGCATTTTAAAACAAACACCCTCAGCGTTGCTTCAGTTGAAGAGGGCAGGAAAGCTTCCTTTACTGGCCTTCCCAAAATGAGTAGTTTCTAAGATCACTGACATTTATTGGGGATCTGCCCACTGAGTTTAGCAGTTCTAAAAGCAAAGCTGTCTGAAGGAGAACAAAGGCATCCATAAATTTGTTTCTATATCAGGGTCACCAGATTTATAAAATTAACTTTTTTTTTTCTCTGAAATATTGCAAGAATACAAATTTGCTAAAAAGCTGCTGAGATATGCAAACCTGCAGGAGGCAGCTTCTAAAATAATTATCTTTTGGTAGTGCATGTTCAAATGGGGTCTTGTTGCTGCCCATGAGGCCTAAGAAAGATCTATTTTAAATCAAAGCTTGGGACTGATTTCTGTTTCAAAAGTCTGAGACATGCTTACTGAAAAAGGACCCAACCTCCCTGTTTTCTGAATAGAACTATGTATAGAAAGCATGGAGCCTATTATTCTAGAGAACGCATGTCCTCAGGGACACAACAGACCCTGTTCTGACTCTTCCAATTTCATTGTCCACTATAAAAGCGTGGATATCCAATAAAATAAAATGGAAGGTAAAATGCTTAACTGACGTGAGACAGTGAAGTGTTCAGATTATTTACACACCCTCGATCCTAGCTAGCATTAGTCATAGCTCCCAGAATACATGAAAACAATAAGAGCGCCAATATTTATCCCCCCCATTTCCTTTGTATCAGTGATACTGTATATATTTGTGCTCCCAAACAGAACTACAGCATTCATTTCTTACAGAATAAAACAGTTGAACAGCTATAAAGCACCTTTAGTTCTTTAGCTTCTCCCTTGGATCATAAGTTTAGGTACTTCTTTTCCCTGGGTCTCCAGTTTATCATGCTAACATAATCCCATCCCACCATCCCGGTGCAATGTTCTGAGGTCTCTGGCACTCTCATGTCCTATGCTTCCAAGCTTTGCTCTGGAGCTTTCTCAGCTAGATCTGTCTAGATGCCAAACATAAATATTGTCGCTATATAAACCATTCCTCCTTCCTATATGACTTCTTGGAGCACATTTCTCAAAACACTACTTTTAAAAATAAAATCCTGAACAGAATAAAAGATTAGGGGATGCCCACCCGTATGGGACCTACAATGGTGTGAAACTGTGATAAACTGTGTGGTGATAGGAAAAAACCAAACCAAACCAACCAAACAAAAGACCCCAGAGCAATGAAGTCAAGATATATTAATAAATTTCGTGTTCTTATTTCCTCAATGACAGAGCAACACAGCACTATGTACATTGGACTGTGTGCTTGAAGTTGCAGATCTGGAAGTCACTTAAGCCTTTGCTCAACTCTTCCTGGATTCAAGAGAAACATGTTCCTTGCTCAGTGCAAGGTAGCCAACATTATGGGATTCCACAGCCTCTGCGTGCTTGGGCTCATGTTTCACACAAGACATGCCAACCAGTTTTTAGAGACATGATCGGAGTGAAGAGTGCATGTTGATACATTATTTTAAGGCCATTATATTCCCTTTCCTTCCTTGCTTTTTGCACAAGGTCAGAAAATTTCCTCTGTTTTGGAAAAGAAAAATCCCTTTGGTATCCTTTGCCTTTCTGTTTCTAGTTATTTTCACTAATAACACTGTTTGTTATTTACTTTCAAAGGTACAGAATCATGAACAAGAATGATTACCCTGTCAGGGAAACACGTACAGGAACACGTCTGTGTATGGCTCCATGTTTTGACTTTCCCCTGCTGCCAGGTGATTGCTGTTTTCCTATACACATCTTGAGATGAACATTCAAGGAATATCATCACTACTTGGCTACCATCTTCTTCAACGGTGTAGGAAGAAAAAGAAAATAACTATTTCTCTTTCCAAAGTAAAACATGAGAGGTACAGAGTCAGCTGAGGAACATGCTATTACAGATAAGGTTATTGTACTAAGTATAATTTTAGTGCAACCTACATGACAGACATTTCCTTGTTTTATTTTTCCAACTAAGAAAAGGCCTCTGTGGAGGAAAAGTAGCACTTCAATGTTTATAAAGCTTCACGTTTTAAACAGTTACAGAACAGACCTTGTGTGTTTCATGCTCTGCCTGTCGGTTTATAACTTGAGGAAATCCCATGGTACTAAACCTGAACTGGCTTCTTATTTAAAGGACCACGTACAGGCATCCTGCAGCAACAACAGCCTTTCCTGCTGGCCTGTGGGCATCCCACTACCCCCTCCAAAGCCCTCTCCCCGTAGCTCCCTACTCCCCTTCTCCCAGTCTCCTCTCTGCTTGTTGTCCTTTGCCATGGTACGTGTAAAATTCAGCCAGAGAACTCCCGACACATCCTGAGCTGTTGCAGCAGTCGGCGGTGAAGAGAGTATTAGTCTTATCTAAATGAAAAGAGGCATCCCGGAACGCTTTTCATTTCAGCTCAGCTTCACTCATTTATTTAGCATTGCAAGCTGTCCTATGTGTCTCTTTGGATGCAGTTAGTGCCTTTTTGAAAACAGTTCCTTTTAAATAAAAAGAAATTAGTATTTTTCTTCCTGATGTGAAGTAACCAGAAAAGGGTTGGCTAACTGCAGTTGTGTTACAAAGGTAATAAAATTGCTCTGTTTCACCATAACATGATAAGGTATAATGCAATGCTCAAAGCAACGATTAATGGAGCAGAGCAGTATCTGGCAGAAAATGATTCTTTACATTTTTTCCAGTATGTTAATTTTAATGATGGTCAGTACGAGATATTTATTTTTATTATTTCAAACAAATCTGCTATCTGCAATCAGCTTTTTGTAAATCAGGTCTCAAAAACATCTTCCCAGAATCATAGAAAGTTTTGGGTTGAAGGGGACCCTAAAGCTCATCTGGTTCCTACTGCACTGCCACAGGCAGGGACACCTTCCAGTAGCCCCGTCCAACGTGGCCTCGAGCACTGCCAGGGATGGGGCAGCCACACAATTCTTTATACTTTAGATTGTTAG
The DNA here is from genome assembly GCA_039877255.1 of Loriculus beryllinus. Classification (NCBI taxonomy): domain Eukaryota; kingdom Metazoa; phylum Chordata; class Aves; order Psittaciformes; family Psittacidae; genus Loriculus; species Loriculus beryllinus. The sequence continues at coordinate 29,165 of JBCJKH010021801.1, forward strand.
TCAATTGTTAGGTTGACTGTTTCATGTCTATTTATGAATTTGTTCCACAGGAAAGGCATGAGATTTGGTATTTCAAAGGCTTAGTGTGACAAGCATATTAATGCTTTCAGTACTGACAATACTTTCTGCTGACCTGCTGAGTACTCCGTGTGTATGTGTTTAATCTTTCAAATGTATGTGTTTGTGATGGAGGAAGGATAGAGAAAATTGTCTTTTAGTTGAACTTGGGCATAAATTCATGGCAAATAAAATACAAAAAAACTTACAGAAATGTTGACATAGCTTAGATTAGAATTAGGAGTCCTGTGTATAAGTCAAACACTGATTTCAATCTGCATGGTAATCATTCACATGAGTAGGTAAATCATTCACATGGTTAAATCTAGCCCAAAACACTTTAGAGGTAACATTGAATTTGAAGTATATGGGGAGTGAGAGGGTGGAGGACATCCTGAACAGAGGCCTTGAAAGCTTTCTGTCTGTTTTGTAGTAAGAGGTAAGTTTTATACATATGCAGAATGTTTTTATTAATAACCTACAGAATCTACTGATTTGTCTTTATAGAGTCAGTATGCATGGGTGGCAGATCTGAAGAAACTTTTGTGGAACACTTGTTTCTTGTGGTCATTTTTTGATCACAGTTATTTACAGTAAACCTGTAACCATGCCTCATCCATTTAGTATTTTAGAAAGTATTGGTATTCACTCTGCATTTATATAAGCTGTAGAAGTTTTCATAAAGCATTTCTAAAGGGACAATGCAATAGTGCTGCCTCAAACAAAAGTATTCACCTCTGTAAGCCTGTTCTAAAGTACACCAAAGTCAATGGAAAAATACCGACTAAAACAGATTTCACATCAGTTGGCATTGTTGGTGATGGATACTGCTCATTTCTCATACACTGAACCAAGAGGTGACCACGCCACAGTTGACTGTGTGCCAAACGGCTGATGCAGCTGTCAGCAAGATTTACAGTGTATTTGCACCCCCACAATGAGAATGCAAAAATAACAAGGATGAAGAGATTTTGCATGTATCTCCAGCTGCTGAGGCAGGAGAACACCACTTCGGCCAGTCCTTGATACAAAACCCACATTTTAAGAGCTTTGCAAAGCATGTGAGAGGAGATGGAGATCAACCTGAACGGCAAACATCTCTGAGTGGGGAGCCTCAGCCTTCTTTGGACTCTGACAGAGCTCCAGTTCTAAGGTGAGGCCAGCATGAAGAGTTACCACAATGGTCTGTTCAGGTTCCGTGTTTCACCCAGGTGCAGCTATAAACCTTTGCAATGGGCAGTAGTACACAGAGACACAACAAAAGGCTGGGCTGTACTGGGTGCTGGAGTGCACCAAGCCAACAGTGCAGCAGATGCAGAACTGCTCTCCTGAGAGCACCTTAATCTCCATGTTGAATGGCACCATCACCAGTTCCTTCAGACTGCATTGTACTGGTAAGCCTGACAGGGTAATGGGGGTTTCTAGCTGCACAGCTGGATGGCAGCACTACATCTGCCCTTCACAAAAGCTTCAGCTGGATGTTAAACCCCTGTGGAAATTTGGAAGCAAGGCATCTGTCCTGTCACTGGCAGTAATGGTCTTTAAGCCGCTTCCTACCAAAGGTGTGCTGCTAGAGAAGAAACTTCATACTTCTTTATAGGATTCTTAACAGGAAGAGTGTTTTGCTTAGTTGTATATATTGCATATGATAAAGGTATATAGTATAATTACATCAAAAGAGTTGAAAAAAACCCAGCATTTTCAAGGCACCCTTATGTTTACAAGTCTTAGTTTAGATTCTTAGGACATCTCTTATTGGATGTTTAGAAGTAAAGAGCATTATCCATGCATAAATAGATTTACTGCAGATACCTTAGTTTCCTTAATAGCCTTATGTACCCCAGAGGCTCTAGCAACTTGCACTCTCCTCACTGCAGAGCAACTCTGTGGCTTTTTTCTTGGCTCCTCTAATGAAAGAGTGAAGTTGCCTAAGCCAGGAAATGAGTGTCTGTAACATACCCGTCTGTCTCATTTCCCACTGCAAGCAAACACAAGGGTCAAAAAGGATCAGAATGAAGATACACCTCTGTCATCTACATTTTTAAAGATGAGGTGTCATGCACGGAGGCTAAAGACAAGTTTATTCTCTTTTTTATCCTCAGGAACACTGGAAATACCTCCACATGTGTGAGAAGAGATCAGGGTTACTTGTAAGAGTTGCCTGTAACAGACTCTTCCCTCATGCTTTTGTGGAAATTCATTTACCTGCTCTGGGCCTCCTTTTTCCCATCTGCAAAAAGACAAAGTCAGTGGCACTCCTTTGAAGGACTGCTACGGGTGTCATATTATTGTACTGTCACCCTTACTGCTATGTGTAGGCCTAGCTAAATTTTTATCATTATCCATGATAGCAGAAATACAATGCTATTATGTTATGATTATGTCTACCAACAAGAGGTCCAGATCCTAATAACCTCTGAAATAGCATCTGTCCTAAATCTTTCATTTGCCATGCACAGAGAAAGCACCGTTTGCTGGACTGAGTTTGCCTCGTGTTCAGAAAATAGGGAATTTCCAGGCAGACCAGTGACTTTATTCTTTCCAAACCCAAATCTGGGGAACCCCAAATTTCAGCCAAGTGTCTGGAGATGTAATGCAATTGCTCCCTGCCTTGTAGGAATCTGTCTTTAACAAAAAATATGCTCTTTTCTAGTATGAGCATCTTAACACTTTATTTTTTTACACTATGTGTTGCATCTGGGAAATCCTGGAGAAACACCAAGTTCTACAACAGTGCACACAGAGCTATGAGATCATTGCTTAAGGGATTCTTCTAGCATCCCAGGCTTTCCACAGTGATGTGTAGCTCACTGTCTTTTGGAATGGGCAAAATAATCCAACACGTAATTTTCTTATTTGAGTCCAAGTCTAGCTCTGGGTATGCCTCTAAGAGCCCTCAGCAATACAGACTATGACTAAAAAGTGCTTCTCCCTGTTACACTGAACACCCCCCTACACTGATTATAATAGGAATTGAAGCTATCTGACCATGTTGACATTTCAGCTGACAATCCTTAGTAATTACAGTCAAGAGCAAAGCTGCTGTTCCTATGACAGGAAGAAGTGTAGGAGGTTCCTTTTGGCACTATCTGCTGATCACCAACACTTGGGTGGAGAGGACAGGGAGTTTTCAAAGTAAGCTCATGATAACACTTAGCCTCTCTAGTTCTCAGCATTGTGATGGGCTGTGACATTTATTTTACCTCCAGATGCTTGAGGGACTAGTTAGAGAAAAGAATAAATGAATTACAGAGTTAGTAAGTAATTTTTAGCAATACAGAGAAATATATATAGAGAGAGAAACTTGTTAAGCAGAAAGATAGTGATACTGCCTTTCATGTTACATCAGACATCAGAAGGGAAAGAGGTAAAATACTCACTAACAAACCAGACAAAGTGCATTTAGTGTGTTTCTGTTCCATGCTGGTGTTTACAGTAAACCCCAGATACTTAGTTAAAATATTTGAACATCATTGATAAAGGGGGCTCTCTGTGTCAGGTTTTTACTGTTTGACCTAAGACTGCTTTGTTACAGGGCTCTCAGACACCTCGTACCTGACCTCATAGGATATACAAAAGACACAACTTCAGATCACTAGTGTCTTCCATATCATGTGAGATGAACACATTTTTTGGGACCAGAAGGTTGCTACGTTAGTGTGGATAATGGTGTGGAATCCATATCATATTGCTTTCTTCTGAGCACCATTCTGTATAGGCTGAAGTCCCTGGGAAAGGAAAGACATTGACATTTAAATACAGCCATCACCCTATAAGGTCGTATCAAACTAATACCAAACATGCTGGGAGAAAATGCAGGTTTACAGCAAAGTGTAAAAATGAGATGAAGCAATGAAAATGTGTTGTTTCCAACACTGATCTTTGTGGAATAGCCTGTGCATCTTGGCAAAATGCACCTGTCTGAGCACAGTCAGAATCTGTATTTCTGCTTGTCATATATCTTGAAAGAGATTACTCTTGAGGAGTAACCCTTACTTTCCAAGCAGGATCTCGGTGAGCAGTTTTTTAAGGCAGGTAGAAAGTAGGATGTCTTTTTAATGTGTTAAGAGACGTATTTTTAGCTGCCAGCACACCTGTCCTTCAATGCTCCTGGGTTATTAACACTTTACAGTGCCCTCCAACACAGTCTCCATGCCTGGCTGCCAGTCCTGAGAGAAAAACTTCCCACAGAATACACCATTCTTTTCCATCTTTTCTAGAACAAACTTCTCATGGGTGGAAATGCTGATCTTCCTTCCCATTGATGATCCAGAACACTCTGAAATCAATGTAATTCAGAAGTAATACTATTACTAGTAAGAAAAATAATTAGAATAATAATTTTCTAAAGATTTTGATGCAGAGAAAATCAGGAAGTTGTCTTTTAATCAACTAACGGTAAATGAAGCAGATTTAGGACGCCAGGGATTCTTTGGTAGCAGCAGCCATGGATCCCA